>KK351266.1:195152-206832 GCA_000671755.1 Glossina brevipalpis | reverse complement strand
CGTAAATAATGAACCACAAATGGTCCTATTTTTGCTAATAGCTGTGTACAATATTCGTTAACATTATGGTGAGACAAATATTGTATTTCGTTTAACATCGTATAAAAAATAATACCTACTCTCAAGACGAGCTGATTGTGTATAAACAAAATTCGGTCCAAATCGAAAGTAATCCTAGTTTTGATTATTTTTTTTTTTTTTGGGTTGTTATTAAAAAATTGTCTTGAAAATTCTTCAATAATTTTTAAAAGAATTTCGAATATACCTTAAGTGAGTACTTAGTACGATAAAGTGAGTACTTATTGAATACTTATAGATCGACACCGTAAATAGTGAACAGTCCCTTCTTTCTTCCTTTAAAAAGATTAAAGTGAAATTTCGCTCGTGAGTGCACTTCCTAATCATATCTTTAGTAACACTTCATTATTTTTCCTATTTCTAATGGCAAACGGATAGAAAACATTCAAAGATCGACGGACACACTTGATATTGAATTGACTGAATTTAAGTGATATAAAATTTATGTAGAAAAAGTTTCTGATATTTTTATGTGTAACGAACTTAATGACAAATTTAATATATTTCGTTTCTTATCTTTGCACTTTTGTAATAGACCGATAATATGTTTAATGTGTGTATTGCAAAATTTGTAGACACATCAGACAGATTGGCAGACAGTAAAGAAAAAAAAAGCGGTATTTTATAAATATGTTGCAGCTTAACTTTACACATAATTACGTTAAATAATTTTATATATATTAATTATTTATTTTTTTTATCATCACTATGTGAACGATTAGAGTACATTAAGAACTAGGAAAATTATTAAATTTAAGTTAAAAGAATTTCTTGTTTTGAAAAAAATCAACACAAGTTCCTCTTTGGGAGTGGAAAGCGTTCAGAAAAATTAAATTCAATTACATTTTCTTTCAATTACTTTAAAATTCCCTTGCACGTGCTTAGATAGTGGCTTTAAAAATTCTTTAAATCGATACATGGTGACGCCTATAAATGATAATGGGCCAAGAACTGAAAAGACGTATTTACAAAAGCGCAGCCAAAATAGAGTTTCAATTAAGCCTTCATTTTCGATTTAAAAAAAAAAACAAAATTTTTGGCATTAATTGTTATAATCAAAATTGATGTTCAATAAGTTTAAAACATTTTTTTTACGTTTTACTACGTAAAATTTATTGATGAGAACTGATTTTTGATCAATAAAAATTTTTTGATTGGATTTGAAAATGTCTATTCGTCCGTTTTTAAAATGACCAGTTGTAAGTCGACCAATTTGATATAATAGAATCAATCATTATTTAAATATTATTATTATCATTATTATTGCTATTTAGGCCATCAGTACCGCCACCTGAAAGGTCTATTGTCCACACCCTTGCCCTTAACCCTCCAGTTTTAGAATTTTTGTAAATTCTGCCGCGAGTTTTGGTTCGGAGTACGGAGTTTGGCGGTACCAAGTATTCGCCGAACACCCGGTGTCTGATTCTGTAGATGTGACAGGACGTTTCAATCGCTCGTTCGCAAAATGTGCAAGAATCAATATCTGAGATTCCTATATTTTTCAGGTGATAGCTAAGGGAGTTATGGCCCTAGCAGAAGACCGTGACCAGGACACTTCTGCTTAGTTCTATGCCGGAAGATATTATGAATTTTTTTGCTTTTGTTTAAGACCTCATAAAGCTATGTGATTACCTAAAAATTATTCTTACCTATACGTTCCGCAAATACAGAAGCGCTATATGGGATTCAAAAGCCAACCCCTTTTTATGGTTTTTTATTGAAGATCATGTTTTCATATCACAACTATTCTGCTAACAAATTACACTCTGAATCGATTTGAGCTTGCTTGTCCGTCTGGGGTGTGTCCATGCACTTATTCTGTTCTACCTACGGCTCCCAATTTTTTAAATATAAATTTGATCTACTGCCATGTCTTGACTCAAGGACGAACGGTAGTAATGATGAAGATTCGATCTTGCTATTTTTACAACCTTTCCCCATATAACGGCCCGTTTGAAAGCAGTCTTGCATAACAAAAATCGGTAAATTCTAGTATTTTGCTGTATAAGAAAAATGCTAAAATAGGACCATTTTTCGAAAGGCTCCCTTATAACCTTTCTTATGAGAAGTAAAACTTTTTATGGTAAAAATTTCTACTTTCAAACATTTTATAATGAAAATAAGTCCCTAATGGTAATTTGATATAAAAGTTAATAGCATTAAAATTTGGATCAAGTAGATCTATTTTATGGAATTCACGTCACATAAGGGTTCTTATGAAAAGTATAAGCCTTTGTATGGTAAAAGGATCTTATCTTTAATGGTAGATTTATTTTTTGGATTCAAGGATTTTGCATGAATTGAGATAAGCATTTACTATTTGAAACAGAAAATTTAGCTTCGCAGCATGTCTGGTATTTATCGTTATGCAAGTCATTTATAATCATATTTTACTTATAGAAATAAATGGTTCATAGGGAGTCCCACAGGCTAACCATTTTGTTCCCTATCTATTCGTTTTATTCATAAATGATCTTCCATCTGGGACTCATTACTCACGTATCTTAATGTATGCTAATAATGTGAAGATGGCTCGGTCTTCCGATATAACACCAGATCATCTAAAACAAGATCTAGAAGCCTTAGAAGTTCGGAGTAATGCAAACCTCCTGACTTTTAATACAAGCGAATTTAAGAAATTATGTTTCCCAAAAAGCTCCCTCTTACGGACTAAAGGCAGTATATTTGGCGAGATTTAAAATTGAAAATGTGCGGTATTTTACTGAATCGAGCATTGTTTTTGACCACAAATTTCGCTTTCTTCAGCATATACGTTTGGTGGTTAATAAACGCAGAAGTACTCTAGGACTTGTTAAGAGATGGTCGCGTGAGTTTAAAGATCCGTCTATTGCTAATAGCTTATTCAACGCTTTAGTTAGGGCATTTCTAATGTATGCTTCAATAGTATGATCCCCAAGCTATGATTGTGATATTGATTTAATTGAGTCAGTGCAAAAACACAATTTTTTATACTTGCTCTATGGACTAGGAAGCAACTCCTATTGCATTTTTCCTCTATATGTTAACCGTTTCAAACTGCGATCAATCTTCCAATCCTTTATAAGTAGAGACTTGTACCCTTGTTATCGCCTTTATAGGTAATGGAATTTGATATCATTCTGGATCATCGTCCATTTCACTATTAACAAATGAGTCTATAAGTATTGGTGTCTTAAAAGCGTGACCTGCCTTGTTTCTTTTATGTTCTTCAACAATTTTCTGCTTTTCTATTCAATATTGAATCTAAATGGAAGGAACTTTAAACTCATAATAAAGCTCAAATATTAATTCATTTGCATAATATGTTACAACAACGTGAAGCTACTTCAAAGGAACATCGAGAACACAACAACAACATTACTTAAGTAATTCAAAAGAATCCTTTTTATATTCAATATTCTTCCAATTTTTTGTTCATTTTTTTTTTTTTTTTTTTTTTTTGAGTGCTTACAAGGCAAGCATCATTGCATTGAAGAATGAACACCAGTTGGTGCTTATATAAGTACGGAAAGATTTGATAAGATGAAGTAGTCGTCGTATACTTTATTTGTACGCATACCTGTCTCTGCAAGTAACCGGTATATAACCACCTAACTGTGTTCGATAAGAATATTATTTTTTATGTAATGCTTTTTGCCTGGTTATTTCTTGGGTTTTTTTCTTAGTCTTTTTTTTTTTTCTTAAAGTATTTCGGTTACATGCAAATCAACGGAATTTTGTATATAGTGGAAAATTATATATTTGTATGTGAATGTAAACTATTCACGACTTAATATAATATATTTTGCATACATATATATATGTACATTTCAACAGGAACTCTTGCTTTCGCCAACAGTACTTATTAGCCAACCACCATCATGTCAGGCAAGCAAGCAAGCAAGCAAACGAGCTTTTTAAATAACCTCAGATGTGTACAACAGCCCTTTGGGAAGCCACCTTATATAAAAATGAAAGAAAATAAAAATTGCTTTTGCATCGCGAAATGTCTCACTGACATATATACACACGTACACACGTACACTTTTAAATACTTGTAAATATGTGTTGTGTGTATTTGCGGTTTAAGCTTTTCTATTTCATGCCACAAGACAAGTCGTCTATACGAAAATGGCTCTTACTACTCTTACTACTGGCTCGCGATGGTGATAGTGATGGTGTGATATAGTGATAGTAATGGTGATGGTGATGGTTTGGTAGCGGTTCACTTTATTGTTCGCAGCGGTTTTGTTAGTGAGGTTAAAGCGGTAGTGATGGTATTTTCGGTTTTCTCTTGTACTTCTATATAAAGAAAACAGTACTTTACGGTATTTACATAAATATTCCAAAGTACATCAACCAGTAAATTAAAGGAAACTGTAGTTTCGTGAAATTATGTAAAATTATGCACTTAAAAAAATTACCTTTTCATTCACGCGGAAACAAGAGGAAAAAGCTTTTCTTTATTATGTTTTCGTTATTCTTCAATACTTAAAATAACACGGACGACGATAAAATCAATTTAGAAACTTGTTCTTTTTTTTTATGCATTATTGTAATTTTCCAATTTCGTTTTTTTTTTGTTTTTTATTTTTTTCTTCTACATAAGCTTTTTCACACAAATAGGATTTAAGTAACACATTTGCAGAAAATATCTCTACGTTATAAGTATATAGTTACGTTCATTGTAAAATTATCATGTAAAAGTAATTAATTTGTTTTGTTTAAATCTATTAAATAACAGCCAAGTACATATGAATAGCACACAAATTTAAATTGAAACTTTAATAACAATTTTTTTTGGACTTTTCATTCGAAAGATTTTATTTTAAATTATTAAAGATTCTTTTAATTGTTTTGAAAAAAATAATTTTGGTTTTTTGTTTGTTTTATAAATCTCTGAAAACAAATCTCTCTATTTATTCTTAGGGTAAATAATATGCTATATATAGTCCCATGGCTGTATATCTCGATATGAGGTGCAATGGTTAATAACAAACTCAAAAAAAAAATTTCATTCTCTGCTTACTTATGCTCATTACTCGTATACCATAGCAGATAGAATTATAAAAATTTCGAAAGAAATTGCGCTAGGTATTTCGTAGTCTCTGTATAAAAATGGAAAGGATCGACCATGCCCATTCGATATAATATAATATAGAAATTTAATTCTTTTGTGAAAATGTTTGTTAGACTAAGAAAGATGCTTCTGGAACCACACAAAATGTATATAACCTTGATCAGCACGAAATTCAAAATCCATCTAAACTTACTGGTCGGTAGGTTTATCCATCTGTCCGGCTGCTTAACAAACTAATGTCTGTGATAAAAATAAAAAATCTGTGGTAGCAAAAATGAAGATATTGACTTCAAGTTCGGCAGAAACATTGAGAGTTCTTTCCCATACGTTGCTATTGAAAATAGGTCACAGGCCACGCCTAAAATATAAGTTGAAAGCAGGTCCGTTTTCTGACTGTTTTGCTCAGATTGTTTTCCATGGTGTTAAACGGCCGGCTGTGTTCTACGGTATTCCATAAAACTAGAAAAAATCCGCCACCCCTACGTATCAACATTTAGTTTTTCCCCCTTTTTTAAGATAAAAGCACAAAAAATTCTAAATAAAAGTAATATTTTATTTAAACTTTTATTTTTTATTTTTTTATAATTTTATAAAATTCTCTTACAACTTAAAGGACTTTGTCATAATCCACCAAGGCACGCAAGCTGATATGATGAACGAACTTTTTTACTTTTAATTTTCAATAATCCACATAATATTGATACCACTTGAACCTAAGCTAACGCCTTCTAGGCGACTTTCTTGATAGGTTCGCATGTAAAGTAAAAATTGTATAATAACATGAAAGAGGTTATTATTATCATAAGCACAATTATGAATTTCACCGTGACTAATGAAATTGAATTTCGGATGAAGTGGATTAGTGCAGAGTATGGCACAATGGGCTCTATTTTTGATCATTGCCACCGTGTCGAGAACAGATCTATTGTTATTATTTTCACCTATAATTATATAACGACTGTAAAATGGACGATTTTCATACTGTGACAGTGGTAATAATTGCGAATCCATATAAACGCAAAAGAAATGAAATATAATCGCTGCATCTGTAGGTAATTGATCATTCCATTTAAAATGTAGATTATCGGAACCAGCATTCCAACGATAATTTGTTATATACGAACCATTGGAGAAATCTTTAATGCGTTGCAATAAATATTCTTGATTACTTATTAGATCCAAAAATGGTATAATCAACGGCAAAGCAGGAGCTTGAGTATCGACCAATTGCTTATGTCTTGTAATTTTTTTTAATGCCACTAAATCCGAGCTACCGATTTGTATATTTAGATAAATTATACGTTTCAAAGAATCATTTACATTTTCAATTTCTTCAGTCAAACGTTTTAATATTGTGACAAATATCCAAGCTCTTAAATTCTTAACATATCTTGAGAGATTTTCTGATGAGATACGTCTAATAACCATACAATTTCTTTCATCGGAATTCGGCATTACATCGTGAAAAACCGGTTCATTTATTGTTGCTAAGTGATATAATTTTGGTTTACCTGCTGAAATGCCATAATTCCAAAATGAATCAAAACACTTTGAATTGTTAAATAGATTATCATCATCATCATTTACGTCCTCCTCTTTTTCCTGTCTTTTTAAATATTCCTGTAGGCTTGTTTCATCCTCAATTGGTTTTCCACGATCTAGATCTAGAAGAGAAGATGACGCTTGATGCTTATTAACTTTTCCTACTTGCGAATCATACATAGTTGATGTAGCTGTTAATGGTTGTTGCGAACTCTGCTGAACAAGATTCCAATTTGTTGAACCATAAGTACGGATAGTAGTGGTATTAAAACTTGGACGCCATTTTCTAATTATATCTTCATCATATCTGCTTTCATCTGCTGATACCGTTGTTGGTTCATCTTTTTTCGGTTTTAATACAATAAAAGAGCTTTCGTTATCATCAAATTTTAGTAACTTTTTCTGTTCCAATGTACAATGTAGAGGTTCTTTTTTAAATACATAATATAAATATTTAGTTATGTCCACGATTGCATTAAGACTAATTAATACTATGGCTCCATATTCTAATTGAAACCAAAACGACTCAGCGCATTCACATTTATTGTGATAATGTAATTGCAGAACGATCAATAATAATAAATTCAAGATACACCATTTTAGGTAATATTTTGCTTGCTTTTCTTGTAACTTCATATCTAAACCTCGTTCTACCACCAAGTTCCGTCTATGTGGTATACATTGAGATTTGTTGCTGCAATTCATGATGCTGTGATAAATATTTAAGGAAAATTGCAGCAGAAGCCCTTTTTTCTCAAGACCCAAAATTTCTATTTATAATTAATAATATTTTTCGTTGCTGTTGTTGTTGTTGTTTCTATAAAAAACCGCAGTCACATAATTTGTTTTTAATTATTATAAAAGATTTTTTCTTTTTTTTTTTGATTTGTTGTAAACATGAATAATTATTATAAAATGCAATATAATAGAGGTTAACCGCCTTAATTTATGTATTTTTTTACGACATTTTCTTTTTAGTTTGTTTTTTTTTTTGACATAAAAAAATTTATTGAAAATTTTGAATAATTTAAATCTAGCTAAAATGAAAAGCAAAGTGTTTTCGATTTTAGCAAATCACAGAGAACAATTGTAGAATAAAGATATGTGTAATAAGTCGAAAATGATTCAGATCTGGGTTAAAAGTAAATGGGTTTATATTTTTAGTTGCCCTCATATATGAATTTGTTTTTTTGAGATGTAGAATAAAGATAAGCGTAGAAGAAGAATAAATGGTTCAGCTCTAGGCTAATAGTAAAGGGTATTATCTTTTCAGTTTCGTTTGTATATGAATTTCTTTTTTTGTGACATGTAAAATAAAGATACGTGCCCTAGAACAAGCTGAAAATGGTTCAATTCAATTCAATGGTTTTATTTACCTACGAATTCAATGGCATGGAGATGCGCTTCGTCGGTAAAGATGATTTTGTTCGAAAAATTGACTTTCAGTGGGGTAATCGATTTTCACAATTAAACGCGTTCTTCTTTTGTGTAGCGCTCCATTTTTAATAAGCGGAACAATCATTGGTGACAACTGTCAAATTTCAGAGTTGCCACCGGTATGAAAAAAAAATTATATACAAGTTAAAAAGTGCACTCTTATTAAAACACCCTTTATTTGCTTAAGATAGTAGTGATACTAGATAGGAATAAACTTTTACTGAATTACGACTCTTTCGACCTCATTACTCATCGTTGCATGATTAGTTTTCTTATCCCCCATGAAACGATATGCAACATACTTTAGGCTTTTTAGATTACATACAAACTTAATTTAAGCTTAAGCATAATAATAATTTAATTTCATTTAAATTCAACCTTTAATTTTCATTCCAATATAATCCATCCTTGACCAAAATTTTAAATGAACCATATTCGATCAAAGAAGCATTAAATGAATGTTAAGAATTTGTTCTTGAATACTACTTGTATACATAAACGCATAGATACCTATTATGAGATTTATGTTGCTTAAGTTTGCATAAAAGACTGCAAATGTAGTTCGATTGTGATATACTTGAATGAAGAATATATGGCCACAGTTTCGTAAATTTCTTTTTGTCACTTTGCCAAGTATTTGCATTGTTTATTCTATTCATTTTACATGTACTAAAAGTTAAAATATAAATAGTTGCTTATGTGCAAATAATTATTTAAAAATTTTCAGATAATTTGATATGCATATATTATTAAATAATTAAAAAAAAAAAAAAAAAAAGAAAGAACGTGAATTCAAAAATCAAAGCCAAATAAAGGAGGTAGAGTTAATCCCCATCTTGAAGATAGATCGAAACTGAATAAACGGAACCACAATTGATGAATCAAGAAATCAAAAGAAGAACCCAAAAGCGATTTGTATACATATAAATAATGTACTGATCAATAAGTTCCGGGATTTGTCACAATTTTTTTGGGGAGGAAGTTAACTTCATTTATTACCAAAGTCTACTTCAAGAGCAACACAATCAGTCCCGAACATTTCGGAGATTTTTTTTTCCATAGAACGAGTTGTCAAAATTCTGAAAGAGAGCTTCTGGGCTCCGCAGTGAGGTATTGATCCAAATCCCTAATACTTCGAAGATTTTTTTTTATAGAACTACTTGTCAAAGTTCTGAAAAAGAGCTTCTGAGTTTGCAGTAAGGTATTTATTATTTGATTCAAATCTTTTTTAATGAATCAGCAGCGGGTCTGGTGAGTACTGGGGAAGCGCCCACAAATTGAATTTAAATTCATGCATTTTGCCTTTAAAGTCAACCATCTCTCTTACAGGGTTCTCCTTTCGTTAGTGAACGCGATTTTGGAATTGGAAAGCTTTCAACTTTCAAGTGTTAATGAACCACCAGATTTAGTGCGGAATTGAAATTTCCTATAGATATTAATGGTAGCCAAAACTGTTATCATAAATGTGAAGATTATGTACTCACAAATCCACTTAAGCCTAAATTTACTTTGTAGTAGGCTTTAAAAAATAAATTTTGTAAAAACACGCAAAGTCAAAAGTCAAAAATTAGTTAAAATATTTTTAGTTTTAGTATGCATTTTGGATCCATTACATATTGCTTAGTTTTATTTCGCAGACATACTTTCACTAAATTTAACTTTTATCAATGATTTTCATTTTTAATATACAATAAACAATACAATAAACATCCCGCAATTCTAACGTGAAAATATTACAAAGATATCAGTTCAAAACTTTACGACTAATCACAAGTACTCCTTAGTTCGTGAATAATAATGTTTTATATGCCACTTTTAATGCCACGAAAGTGAAAGATGAAATAAAACGCTTTAGCGAGCTTTAATTACTTACACAGATTAAGCCTGCATGATAACATTTTAGCTCTAAACTTATTAGATTACAGTTACGAAGTAAAAAGATTGAAAAGACACTTCATAGCTGAAAGTCCGTACGTCCATACTGGCTTTAGAATAGTTTTGTAGAGCATAAGTTTGTTCTTTAGACTAACTTTGGATTTATTTCCAAAAAGCTAGTGCATCTTCTTTGTTTTCATATCCAGTTATTGTCGTTTTGACTGCATATGCTTCTTTCAAGTTAGTCTTCTGTCCAAGTGGAGACAAAGTTTACATTCGCATACGGTTCTTCACGAGTCATTCTATATTCTTTTACTTGATCGAAGTAATGGCCATGCTTTCATGTTTTATTCATGTGTGTACGTATGTGTCCCTAATCATATAAACGAACTTTCTTATGATAGTTCTATGGCGAGTTCATCTCATTGAGTTGTCTATGGTATGTCACCGAAATATAATTAAATTTAAATTCAGATCTACTGACATATAATGTCATGGAATTATTCACGTCGTTATATGTGTAACTTGTTTTTCTTTTTTTGATCCTGTTGTCTCCCTATGTTATGAATGTATAGTTGGGTTTTTCACGCATTTATATTTGTTTGACGCGTTTGAGTTTTTGTTTGTTTGTTTAATATGAAATTCTCTTATACAAGTTTTCTTGTGTATGTACGATATTATATGCACACGAGTTAATTATTCTTTTGCTTTTTTTTTTTTGCTTCTATGGTGTTTGTATGCATTTTTTTCGTTTTTCTTTTTTCATATATTTTTCTCTGTCTTCTCCTCTATTTATAGCACTTAAATAAAATGACGCCACTTATAAGGATTAGAAATTTGAAGTTGCTATACCTGTGTTAAGCTTTACGTTTCCCAAAGTCCTTCCAAGACATAAATTGGTTTATTTCTGATATCACTCATACTGATACGTTACTTGCTACGCGATATATAAATTATATAGATTGCTATGATCGGTTTAACGTAGGTACCTGCATTGAAAGCTTAACCCCTAAGCTTCTGCACTTAAGCGCAGAGCTATTTTCAATGAACAATCTCTACAATTCTCGAGGTTCCAGAATAAACATTCACTCTCCAGAGTATAGTTCAGAGTCTCCCTTTAGTCAGAGGCTGACCATTCAACTACTTCCACAACCAGTATAACTTGCTTTTTATTTTCTAAAATTCAATTATTACACCCCGCCAACGAAGGTGAGAGGTATATTAATTTTATTATTTTGTTTTCAATGCCCAGAAGAAAACTTCGGCGATCTCACAAACCATATATATTCTTGATCAGTAACAAATTCAGAATTGGCTTAAGCATGTCCGTCTATCCGTTTATCCATCTGTATAATGTCTTGGTCTCAAAAATAAAGATATGGGTTTCAAAATTTACACGAACTTTGAAAGTTCTTGCACGAAAGTTGGTATTAAAAATGGGCCAAATCGTTCGAAGGTCATGCCCACAATTCAACATAAACTGAGAACACCTCTGCTTTTAAGAAAAAATAAAGAAAGGCAGATTTATAAAAATTTCCGCATGTATTAAAGCTAGCTACCCTCTAGTACTGGAACAAAAATAGAAAGAATTGATCAAACCCACTCGATATCATAGAATATTGGTATTTAATTTCTTTTTTTTTTGTGAAAAGATTTGAAAAATTAGAAAAGATGCTTCAGAAACCAAAT
>KK351266.1:179575-194578 GCA_000671755.1 Glossina brevipalpis | reverse complement strand
TATGTATATATACGCTTTTGATAAAAAGTTTTTGTAAAAAAAAAAGCATAAAAATGCTTAAAATTACAAAATTTATGAACAATACAAACCTTCCACGTAGCAAAGTAGTATGGGTGCTTATTAAAAAAAACAAGTGATTTTAAATATAAAAAATTTCAGTTCAGTTGAACTCTCTTTGTAACATTTTGTTTCTATTTTTGTCGCTATAAAATAGGAGATATATTAATATCTCACTGGGATTTTTTTTTCTTAACCAGAAGTGTAGAAATTCTTACTCTATAGAGAGAGAGAGATAGAGAGAGAGAGAGAGTTCATATATAATATATTTTTAAAATCAAAAAAACAAAAAAAAAATCAAATATTTTACTGGATGTTCTTTTATGAGTATTATCCTCCATTTTCCATGAAACAAATATAGTTTTCTTACTCTTGCTGACTTAACTTAAACCTTTTTCTCTTTGTTAACTAAAAATTCTAACTATATTTTTTCATTTATTTCATTTTTCTAGCGGTCAACTATGATGACTGTTTAATCAATCAAAAGTACACACTTCTGACAACACATTAGAAAACTCAAAGAAAAGAAAATGTCTATTAAAAAAAAAAAAAAAAAAGAAAAAAAAAATATATATGTAGAATGAAAAGAAGCATTAATAGAAAAGAAGTAATAAAAAAGAGCGATAATTTTCGAATATTTATTATGTATAAAAGGAATAGCGTTTTTTTTTAACATCAAAATGCTTGAAGCGGAAAAGCGGAAAATAAAATATGTACGAGAGCTTTTGCAACAACACAATTGCAATTTTTATGCACAAAGGAAAAAGGGAACAGAGACGGAGAGATTGAGAGAGAGAGAGAGCGCGCGCTTTCGTAAAACGAAAGATGACATCTAATCTCCTGATCCTTTAATAGCCAACACCTAAAATGTTTATCCTTTAAAAAAAAAAAGAAGAGAGTTACCTAAGGAAATATATATGACATAAAAAACCAATTTTTTCTTGAAGTTTTTAACCTTTTTTTTCTTTTTGCAAATATTTTTTCTTTATTACTCTTTGAAAATATATTGAATTGTTAGTTTGCTAAGAATATATATCTATATATAGATATATATATATATATAGATATATATATATATAGATATATATATATATATATATATATATATGTGTATACATTTAAGAAGTTTATTGCATTTATACCTTCCTACTTATATCCTAAAAGAAATTTGCATTTTTATTAAACTTCGAATGCAATATCATGCTCTTTAATCTTATGAGACTGCTCGAACAGAAACTTTTCAAAACATTCGATATCCACTTAATTTTTTTTCATCGCTTATATATAAATTGGAAAGGTTTGCATAATAGTTCAAAAATATTACTCTCACTTCAGATGTACACATATTTTCAAATAAAATTTGCATTTACTGGAAAACTGAAATTTCACTATAAATCAGCTAAAGTACATGTAAGTATTGTGCTAACTGCTAACTGAACTAAGAAAAACAGATTTTGGATAGTAAAATTTAGCTTAATCGATTGGCTTTGTATAATAGTTAAGTTTGTGACGACCCATGTCGCACACTTGTTTTGGTCCACAGTTCCACCCTTTATATTTTTTTGTTTTAGTTTCTTGCGTTAAAAGATAAATTTTACTACTTATAAGTAAGTCCGAATGGAGGAAACTTTTATTCTTATATACGTTGAGCTGATTTCGAATAAGAGTTTCCCCATTCGAAGTCAGCTGATTTGATTTCGAATAAGAGTTTCGCTATTCGAAGTCACCCGATCTGATTTCGAAGTCACCTGAGCTGATTTCGAAGTCAGCTATGCTGATTTCGAATAAGAGTTTCCCCTATTCAAAGTCAGCTGAGCTAATTTCGAATAAGAGTTTCCCCTATTCAAAGTCAGCTGAGCTAATTTCGAATAAGAGTTTCCAATTTCTGACTTACTTATAAGTACTACAAGAAGTTCATCGATTGGCAGTCGGAGCAAACTAAGGTAGAAAATGAAAGCGATGTCCTCTTCCCCTTTTTGGTGAGCCATCGTCAACGCTACAAGACATAGAGATCGGATTTTGTGTCCGAGCTAATCGGTGCAGGGATAAGAAGCAAGAGCCGTCTATGACTAGATTACGAAAGATAAATAGAAGATCTAACAGACAGACAGTAACGATTTAGAAACAATATTAAATATAGATTATATCGTACTCACTTAGAAAACTAATGTTCAATAAAGATATCCCTGCTTGTTAAGAAAAATTAGTGAAAACCGTTCAGAAGCATATATAAGTGATTAAAAGGAACTGAAACGATTTAGAAACAAAAAACTTTCGTTTCATAAGAAATGACAGGAGATTTTTGCGAAGACATAAAAAACCGAAATTTTCTTATTCGAAAGTATCTACGTTTTAATGGCTTCATATATCTTGTTTGATAAGTTTAGAAGCCAAAAGTCACGATCCTCTTGAGTGCAACGAAACTATCACATCAGAAGTTTAACCACAAAAACTAAAGTAATTAGGCCAAGAACTAAAGAAAAAATGACTGTAAAGTAATGAATGAAATAATGAGAATTCAAGTCGATAGATTTCAATATGTTGGAAAATTGTTCGAAAAAATTTTAGGATGTTTCCACTCTTCGAGCAATGACTTATGGCCGATTTGGTCAAGGCTTTTTATGACTTTAGTCCTTAAAAATAATTTTTCAATTTTAAATCCCTCAAAGTTTACTAAAAATATTTGATAATTTGTAAAGGTTAAACGCCAACGTTTCGTTAACCTCAAAAATAAAATTTTATAAACGATTTGATTTCTACCTTGTATATTTTCAATTGTGTACGCGCTTTGTTCAGGTATAAATTTCTCTTGTATACTTGAGCTAGATATGAGTGAGTATAAATAAATAGATGTCGAGTTACTCAACAACCGCATATTCCTTCAACATAAAGCCACATTCTATTTACGAATTATTGGTCACAGGAAACACGCATGCATTCACATTTTGAATTATTTGAAAACATGTATACTCACATGTAGGAGGAATATTGAAGAGAATTGCAATACTCTCTGGTAGCCGCCTTTGCGAATATATATGAATTGTAGTTTCTTTTTTTCGCTTAAGTATATACGTTTTGAATAAACGTTGCTTTGTCTTTGATCAGCAGCATTTGTCTTTCGGCACACACTTTCATATACGTATGTATATATGAAAGACATTACGCTTTAGACTAACCAACAGAACAGCACAGAACTGAACGGTGTAATTGTCGTTAACCTCAAAATTATAGGTGGTTATGGGCATGAATGCAATATATTTAACGATATATTTGGGTTTTCCTATCATTTGACAAACTGTGCTTTGAATAGTTTGTTTGATACTCAAAGTAATTTTTACTAGGAATTTATATTAAAATCGTTATGCCAATGTATTTTCAGAAATTGCTACAAATTATTTACTGTGCTCAAGTATTATAAAATTGATAAAGAATTCATTAGAAGTAGTGCATGTTTTTTTCGGATTTGTACTTAAAATCATTTTTCTCAAATCTTTTTCTTCAACATTTGCAGTAAGTTTAATTTTAAAGAGATAGACTAATATTATTTAAAAGTACTTTCCAATACATGACTCCAATGAATGTTTAGTACAAACCAAAACCATAGTCAAGTCTTAGCGGACGGTCCTATTTCGACTTTTATGTAGAGTTGGGTCCCCTCACGAATATATTGACTATAGGTAGAAACCTTTCATTATAGCACATATATAAGATGTGATAAAAATACAATATGTTCGCAATGGAGTATTTCAACATGGGTTCCTGGCGTGCAGGTCGTGAGTTCCTGCCGTGAAGGTCGTGGTTTCCGGCCATGAAGTTCGTGGTTTCCTTCCGTGAACGCCCTGGGTTCTTGCCGTGAAGGCCGTGAGTGCTTACTGTGAAGGCCATGTGTTCCTGCCATGAAAGCCTTGGGTTCTTGCCGTGAAGGCCGCGGCTTTCTGCTGTGAAAGTCGTATGTTCTTGCCGTGAAGGCCGTGGATTCTTGCCGTGAAGGCCCTGTGTTCCTGCCATGAAGGTCGTGAGTTCTTCCCGTGAAGGCCGCGGGTTCCTACTGTGGGAGCCGTATGTTCCTGCCGTGAAGGGCCTGTGTTCCTGCCATGAAGGTCGTGAGTTCTTCCCGTGAAGGCCGCGGCTTCCTGCTGCGAAAGTCGTATGTTCTTGCCGTGAAGGCCGTGGATTCTTGCCCTGAAGACCGTGTGTTACTACCGTGAGGGCCATGAGTACTTGCCGTGAAGACCGTGAGTTCTTATCGTGAAGGCCGTGTCTTCTTGCCGTGAAGGCCCTGTGTTCCTGCCATGAAGGTCGTGAGTTCTTCCTGTGAAGAGCGTGGGTACCTGCCGTGAGGGCCATGAGTTCTTGCCGTGAAGGCCGTGTATTCCTGCCCCGAAGGATGTGGGCTCCTGCCATGAAAGCTGTGCGTTCCTGCCTCGAAGGCCGTAGGTTCCTGCCGTGAAAGTCGTGAAGGTAAACGGAGTAGGAAAACGCAAAGTCGAGGACTCGAGAATGATTAGTCCCCGAATGCTAGATAGAGACATGCCTTAAGACGTTTCCTTGTAGCGATGCCCATTTAAATAAGGATAAGTACTTTGATACTCGTATCGGTACGCCTTTGGTCAGGCTCGCAGTTCTCTTATGACCTAACTAGGTAGTGATATTGTAGACAAAACTGCAGTAAAGAAATGGACAATTGCCCCGTTCTGTAATCTATTTATAGTGAATACAGATGCGATACAATTTTTTAGAAATTTTCTTTAATACGTGATCAATTAAACATAGACCAGAAAAGATGGGTATCAGTGAGTTTTCAATTAAAATTTGTTAGATTTTGAGAAGGTTGGGAGAATATTCATTTCATAAAATCGTTTGCAACACCCACAAGGAAGGTTCAGATATATATATATATGTGCATGATCAATTCAAATTCTAAATCGGTTCAGGTGGACATAAAAGATTCAAAACGGTCGAGTAGAATTTTTTTTTCTTTTTAGAGGTCGGTTTGTAACACTAAAAAGGGGAGGCCTCTTAAAATATATCAAGAATATATATCCTGGTTATCGTACGATTTTCAATTAATTAAGTACTTTCTTCAACTGTTTCTTTTAGTTCGTAGGAAACACTCAAAAATAAAAAGATTGAGTTATAGTAGATACATTGAACTATATTCATGATTAATTTGATCTGTAAAAAAGTCATAGTTTACTTCAAAATATTTTCGTTAAAGCTTGTAAAGCCCGAGAAAAATAAAAAAAAAAAAATATTTTCTTACGAAAACGATGTTCGTCAAATGATATCTAGATCGTCCGCATTGGTGCATTCCAAAAGTCTACAGTGAATGAGTTAAGAAAGCTTACCTCTCCTGATTTCCAGATTAATGCGAAGTTGAGACAGAAAGGAAATAAACCTGCAAATAAAAATAAAAATTCGCGTTTATTTATATATTATTATCTACATAAACTCCACTATGTTTTCTTTCAGATTGATTAGTAGATTAAGCAGCCTATTTATTTGTATTTATTTTTATATTATTTATTTATGTACTATTATCTACGTAAATTCTACTTCATTTACTACATTTACATTTTGATTATAGCTGTAAAATATCAAAATATTAGATTGATTAATCGTTGGCTTACGCGGTTCTTATAAATTTTGTTCTTTTTTACCAGCCTATTTTAACACTAAGAAATAGAGAAAAATTCTAGACAGATGCTTTTTTCCTGCAGTCCAACGCCTCGCTAGTCCTGTCATTTGTCTATCATCAAGAGATATGATAGGCTTTTAGAATATATATCTAAGCAGATTGAAGCGCATTGAAAACTTACGATGTAGATCGTGGCTAACTTCAGAAAGAAAGAGGAAATATTCTTGTCATTTCCTCCAGACCTATTTTGGAACTCGATTGGCATTAACTCCAGTTTTTCAGCTGTTTTATACATTAAAACAATTTTATAAAAATTGAACACTAAAAATACGATATAAGAATGATAGCTTATATTGTGACGGACTTGAGACATTTTTCCTGCCGAAACTTGAAAAAAAATTATAAAAAATTAAAGCCGGAGATGAATATGATCTTAATTGGCTGAATCGTTTTCAAGATTTCTAGGCATTCACTTTCCATTGTTTGAAGTCAAAAATGTCAAGTTCCAATTTCCTTCCTCCAATTTTTTGGAGATTGAAAAGTTATAAGGAACAAGCAGATAATGTTAAGAAAGCTAAACATCAGCTTATGCTCATAAAGAACGTACGTTCTGTGTAGTTTCTTATAAGAGCACAAGCATCCTAAGAAAGGGTGCAGTTTATTACCTTCACTTTGCGTTTTGGATATGAAAACGTACGTATTGTTAACGGTGATTCACAAAAGAAAACTGTGAAATATATAAAAACTTCATTTCAATTAGCATTCAGGACATAGATTAATGAATGCAGGAGCAAATCGGAATAAGAAAAAAAGTAAAACGGAACGTATTCAATATCATTCTAAATTTAACAGAAGTTTTTTTCATTTCTCCCAAGCACTACACAGATGTAAACAATAGATAAAAAAAAAAGTTTCCCATTCACAATTTACATCTGTATGCAGTAGACGACATAGCTATTATTAACTGGCTACGTTACGTCAACTAATGTCGCTTAGAATACATTATTTCGCATCTAATACATCTTTTTTAATGGACTTATGAAAATACAAAAAGTGTACAAATAATGAAAAATTATGTCTCTTTCTCTTTCTCTCTCTCTCTTTCTGTCTCTCTCTCTCTCTCTCTCTCTCTCTCGCTCTGTGTGTGTATTTACAAACCATCATCATCTGTCTATATACCTCTATGTGGTTCTTTTTTGATTCGAAGCATAACATGCGGATTACAAACCACTCTGTCTCTAAATGTATTATCAACAAATGTACAAATGTACAGTTTTGCGTAGTCTGCCGTTTCTGCTTTTACTTTAAAAAATAAAAATTTATATATAAATTTAGTGTATACAACAACAAGGAGGACATTTTCTGCATGACTTCGAGTATATGAATAAAACCTCAAAACCGATATCTTTATTGCTTTTTATTTGATTTTAAACGAATATTTGCATTGCGCTCTACATCTTCTTCTTCTTCTTCTTCTTTACGTAGTATAGACGATGCTTTCTCATTTCTTTTATCTAATGGAATAATACAGATGGGCTTTAGCTTTAACAAAGATTTATGTTTTTTGAATGAATACGAATTTTCTATGAAACATAAAAATGTATTGTATCTGCATCTATGCTCTATATATACGTTTAGTTGAAAAAGAAAAAAAAAAGAAAAATAAAAACAATACCAATAGCGTAAATAATCTTAAAAGTTAATGCATACGAGCTTAGGTGTCTTTTTATAGCACACACAGAGTACACAATACACAGTACACACTACAGAGTACACAGTAGACAATATTGAGAATGAAAGCAGAAAAATTTATGGACGCAATTTATATGACTTTACGTACGGTTTCTGTCACGGTGATGGTGGTGGTAATAGTATTCAAATGATTCTCTATGTTCTTTTCTTCAGCATGCAAATTTAATATCCATTAAACTAATGTACATTTATTTGCTTAAGCGAATTAACGTCAAAAGATATACATTCTTACAAAAGCATGCATGACTAACAAGATAATTGATAGTATAGTACAATAATTTTTTAATTTTTTATCAATAAGAGAAGATAAAGCAAAGGTCTGTAGATGCTTGTGTCTAAAAATCGAAAGAAATTTTAAAATGAATGATTAAATGGAAATACACAAAACTGACTGACATGTCGGTGACCTTCATATATAGGTTGACTGATTGATTTCAATCGACTTTCATTAAAATTATTTGTTTTATTTTTAAAATAAAATTTATATAAATTTTATAAGCATTTGGTATATTCACACGGTACGTATATCTAAAGGTGTGAAGTTATATTTAAATATAACTAGCAAGGTCACAAACCGAAACTCTTAATAGAGCCCTGTGAAGCGACTAACAGTTTTTGAGGCCAGGAGAATGTGTACTATAGGCATTACACAGAAAGACAGGCGGACAGACATACAGGTGGATTGACCGACAAACGGACAGACATACAGACAGGCAGGTAGACAGACAGACAGGCAGGTAGACGGACAGACAGATGGACAGACGGACAGACAGATGGACAGACGGACAGACATACAGAAAGGCGGGTAGACAGACAGACAGGCAGATACACAAACAGACACACAGATGAGCAGATGGGCAAGCAATAACAAACTGACGGACAGACGGACACGTTTAAATCGATTTTTAATTTGCCGCTGGTCGAGAATATATATATAGTACTTTTTTGTGTCTATGAAGCTTCTTTTTGGATGTTGTAAAAAAATATAACAAAATAATTATAACCCCATGCCTACCGAAAAAAAAGCAATTAAAATGTTTCTTTTGGGTAAGAAAAAGCTCTATATGCCTCCAGAAACTTTTTCCACCGTAAAAAACCTTGGAAATTTTTATGGTGTAGTTTGTGAGAAGCGAGCAAAACGCACACCGATAGCCGAGGCGTTTTCAACTTATATTATACAATAAGAGGGCTCTTGAAACGATTTGACCCATATTCTATACTAATAATTCTCAATGCTTCTGCCAAATTTGATCCACAGATCTTAATTGTTGCGAACGGTGTAATGGTCATTACACACATTTCAAAAATTAGTAAACAGAGAGATGGACAGGCAGACGCACGGACGGGCGGACAGGCCTAGATGGATTCTGAATTTGATACTGATGAAAAGATTATACACTTTATGGGGTCTCTCTGAAGCTTCTTTCTTGATGTCGCAGACTTTTCATAAAACAAATTTACTTTTAACAGTGAATTATAACGAGTAGGAATGGTCGATCCTTTCCATTATAAAGGATAACTAGCAGTTTCATAAATGTGGAAATTTTTATAGATGTCTCTGCTACGATTTTCAATAATGAGGAGCAAAACATCCAAGTCTTCTTTTCTTTTAGAAGCAGAAGTATTCTTAGTTTGCGGCATACTGTAGGCGTGCCTTTTGACCGATTTGTTTTAATTTCAATACTAACTTTCCTGCAAGAACTTCCAATGTGTTCAGGCAAATTCGTAGCCAATATATCCATTTTTGCGGCCAGAACAGAGTACACAAACGGACACACCCGATGGACGGACATGCTTAAATCGTTGCGAAATTTGATGCTGATCAAGAATATATATATATACTTTGTGGGATCTCTAAAGTTTCCTTCTGGGTATTGCAAATTCTTCATTCGTAAATACGAAATGAACAGAAAGTGAGAACAATACATAATAAAAAAAAAATTAATATATCCTTCAGTTTTAGCAGCTTATCATTCTTCCTTTCTCTTATGTATTTTACTCGTGTATGTATGGTACACAATTACTTCTAGCTGCATAGAAAACAAACTTCTTATATCTAAATATTTATTGCACACTAAGTATTCCTATAATTAATGCTTGCATTCGTGATTCCTTTTTTACAAAATTAAGATTTTCACGGCATTCCTTTTTGTTTTCCTCCTTTATATTAATGATTGCAACGGATATAACCTATCAAGACTATCAAGGATAGTCAATGATTTGAAAGGAATTAGGATTAAATATAATTGTCTAACGGTATTCTTTATCAGTCTTTCATGCTCTCGAAAGAAGCTTGTATTGAATTTTATAACTTTAGTTCGGCGAAACCTGATTGAAATTGAGGATTAATCTTCAACTAATTGTTGATTTTTATACTCAACAATCACTAACGACTAACGACGATTGATTGAACAACAACTCATTATTGATTTTTTTTATCCCAATTACCAAAGAAAAATAATAATATAAAGAAAAATAATAATATAATAAAAAAATTTTCAAATACATTAATGCTTGTGTAGTATATGCATCTTGGACTTCAGCATGTGCCTACCGATTACAATTTATGAAATATTTTGATGTAAATTAAAAATGGATGCGATCGCTGTATTTTTATGACCAGCACCCATATAATGCCTGATTTGAAAAGAGCCTTAATATATTACAAAATTTATAGAAACTAGTATTTTGCTATATGAGATAACTTTAAAAAATTTGGATCGAATGGGACCATTTCTCGAACCATCCCCTATATAATCCTTTTTATGAAAAGTAAACCTTTACATGGCAAAAAGATTTGATTTTTCATATTTTACGATACAAAAAGAGTCTCTAATAGAGCAATTAGACTTAAAAATTGATTGTGCTAGATTTTGATTATATAGGTCTATTTTTTGGAATCTATCCTACATAAAGACTTTCATGGAAAGTAACCCTTTTTATGAAAAAAAAATGTCTGATCTTTAATATTTCATGATGAAAATTGATCCGTAATTATAATATGACTCAAAAAATTAATTGCATCAAATTTGGATCACGTAGGTCTATTTTTTGGAAACCACCCTATATAAGGGTTCTTAAGAAAAGTAGGCCTTCGCGCGATAAAAGGTCTCATCTTTAATATTTCCTGATGGAAACTAAGTCATAAAAGTAATTTGACCTAAATATTAACTGCATTGAATTTGGACCATGTAGATCTACTTTTTGGAAGTCACTTCATATAAGTATTGTCATGGAAACCGTTTAATTTTTAATATTCTAAGATACAAAAGAATCCCAAATAATTGTTTGACATAATAATTAACTGTACTAGATTTGAACCACGTAGATCTATTTTTTGGGTAACACTTCAAAAATAAGTGGTTTTGTGAAAAGTAGGCCTTTATATGGCAAATAGGTCGACTTTTTAATATTTTATGATGGAAAAAACTCCCTAACAATAATTCGACATAGAAACTATTTGCAGCAAATTTGGATCACATAGGTCTACTTTCTAGAACCCATCTCATATAAGCATTCTCATGAAAAGTACGCCTTTGTATAGCAAAAAAGTTTGATCTTTAATATTTCACAATGAAAAATTGGTCCGTAATAATAATATGACCTAAAAAAATGTATTGCACCAAAATGAAAAGAAAAGAAGCCTTTGCATGACAAAGGGATTTTCCCAGGAAATTATATAAAGATTTGCATCAAGCAAATCTGTGTAGGGTATTTAATGGTCGGGTTCGGCCTAGTATAATATTTTTACTTGTTCTTATGTAGCTCGATTTCAAAATCCCGAAATTCTTCTTCAATTTTATAGCTTGAACACATGCATTCTCTTGTATACAATTTATAAAAATTGTTTTGTTTAGCAAATGGGTTGCGTGTCAAAGGACAAATTGCATGACGGAGCAATTGTGTAGAATTTAATAGTTAAGAAAATGACTTTTTTATTGTTACATTAAGATTTTCACTATTAAACAAATTGCTTTAAAAGTATTTGTATAACTGTTATGCACATGTTCGTTATTGCAGTTATTGGAATTTTTTAAATTGCAACGCAAGTATGTGCAATCAGATGGAATATTGCCTAATAACAAGTGTTTAAATTTGTGTTCGTTTTTTATTTGTTTGCTTTTTTTGTGCAAATATTGTGTAATAGGTTTTAAAGCATAAGTGTAAACTAATAGGTTCATTCCGTTTGTATATACTCCTACTTAATAAGCATAAAAAATATATATTCTCTTCTCAAAATGAAAATAAGCTTATATTCCTTGATTTACTTCGTTCACATTATATATGGAAACTAATCAAACATAAATAAAATAACGTTCGTAAAATTCCAAGCGTTCTATATAATATCTATCATGAACTAGTAACTTAAGTCTTCCGGAATATTTTTCTACTTATTTTCATTTAATTTTTACACAAAAAATTATACAAAAAAAATTCATTTTATATAAATGATATTTATTTCACACAAAAACAAATTACTTTATACAAAAAATATTTACTAGACATAAAAAAATTTTTTGCTTAAAAAAATAATTATTTTATAGAAAAAAAATTATTTTATTTTTAATTATTATAATAATTATTTTATTTTTAAAAAAAAATTAATTTTTTATAAAATTATTATTTTACAGACAGAAAATTTATTCTTTATAAAATATAATTATTTTATACAAAGAAAAATCAATTTTTTTAAAGATGTAATTATTTTATATCAACAAGTAAATATTTTAAATAAAAAAAAATTTATTTTCTATAAAAAATATTTATATTTTAAAAAAAAAAATTCATTTTATATAAAACAAATTTATTTTATATTAAAAAATTTTTATTTTATATAAAAAAACAATTATTTTTTATTAAAATTAATTATTTTATACAAAAACAAAATTAATTTTTTATAAAAAAAATTATTAATTTATACAAAAAAGGTTTATTTTTAATAAAAAAATAATTATTTTCTATAAAAAATATTTATTTTCTATAAAAAATACTTTCTATATAAAAATATTTATGTTGACTTCTAATTAATACAATCGCCGTAATTCACTACTTCTGCTAGCATGAACTAACTTAGAGTGCATTATGGTTTTTTTAAAATTGCCCTGAAGCTATGAAAATTTACTTTAGGTTCATAACCTGCAGACGATTTCATGTATTTTCAGTGCATCAAATTTCTCCTATTTGGAAAGCTTGAAAAAACAGATCTTACATATTTGTTTAAAGGTTTCACTTCTCCATATTCGAATAAAACAAAACAAAAAATTAGTAAAACGTTTTCAAAGGCACTTATAACTCGTTTTCTGTTACCGGATTGTCAAGAGCTAAATGTAGGCCAACGTAATGTATGGTTGGTTCTTGTAATCGTGTGATGTGAACTATATCGATTTAATATTCATACCGATATTGTTTGCATTTAATAAATTTAATAATAACAAAATAAATTATAGTTTGCATATAATTAAGGAAATTCTATTATAAATTGTTATTATATAATACCACTAGGCCATTATGAAGCTATTAAAGGTTTACAGTATACGTTTGAAAAACGTTTCAAATACGATTAAATTCCAATTACATCTAAAGTTTACGTATATAAGATACTTGGTTAAAAAAAAAAAAACAAACGGATAATAATTTTATTATTTAATTATTAAATCTCAAACTCCCTAGGCGGGTATTAAGGTAATTTTGTCAACTATTTTCTATTTTCAATTATTTTATAATTTTAATAACTCTTAACCTTAGTTTCATTATATTCTATACTAGATTCTTTGCTGTTAGTCCTTCGAATCGGTTTCAAAACACCTTCATTTTCTTCTTTTTTTTTTTTAATTTTAATTTATTCTTTTTATAAGAACTTATGATGATTTCTTTTGCACTTGTCTCTTTGCAAAAGTATTTCATTTTCTTTTGTTCAAATAAAACCACTTTCATGATTTTCACAAAAGAAGATAATCGTGATTTGCTTGCTTTTTTCTGTTAGAATATTTTATTGTAAATTTCTTTTTTCGTTTTTTTGCTTTTTTTTTGTGGTGCAATTATAAAATGAGTTTTATTAACTACTAATGGTGGTTGGCTATGCTGGGGACATTTTTCTATTACAATTTTGAGCATACAGCTAGAAGCTTGAAATGTATTAAATAAGTTTAACGATTAGTAAGAAAGAAGCAAGAAATACATAAAAAGATATAGTGTATAAACAAAATGTTTTATTCGAAATGGGCTTAGTTAGTTATGTTAGTTATGTTTACTATATATTTATTATCTTATAACTGTTGTAACTGAGAAGTTTGTCAAAACAATAATAATAATAAATAATAATAAATAATATTAGAAATCTTTCAAGCTTCCGCATCTATTCGCATATCTTTCAGTTGTACACTTGAATTTTGACGTTGACGTAAATAAAAAATTATTCTAAATCATGTTTTTGCTATAACAGTGACAGGTATTCAAATTTCGTCATGAGGCGTGTTTAGCATATTCACTTACTTTTCTATTCATTTCCTTTCTGTTCTTTAATAAGAAAAGTGTTATCTGATTGCCATTTCAAGTAGAGATATTCATGCGCAATAAAAAGCTTGAGTTAAGTAAATATTTACGACTTCTTTTCACAAATAAATTGCCGGACAAGTCTCTTTTTTGTCTCTACAGTTTTCCTTTTTTTTTTTTATTTAGCAAATAGTGAAATTGAAAGAACTTGAAAAGAATAAAGAATTTAATCTACATAAGAGCAAAAAACATTTGTTTATATTCTACTGGCAATGCAATGCAATGCAAAGCGACAAATGCATATTTATTTAGAGATTCTCATAGCAATTCTAGTTATTTAGCCTCAATGGGAATTAAATGCAAAGTAAAAAAAACGTTTTTTGAAACGAAGCTTTAGTAGTAACCAGCCAGCCATCAAGATAGAAAAATATATAAATAATTTCTTGCTTACTCTTGTAAACGTTTAAATGACGATGATTTGATCGACATTTTTTTTGTAATGAATTTTTAAATGACATTTATATACAATTGACCTAAACTCCAAAATGATATCTGCTGCGGTGTGTAAAACGGTAACATTTCCGAGTTTTCAATTTTTTTCTTAAAGATTATCAATAATAAAATTTGAACGTTCAATAAATTTCATCAAATTTTAATTCTGCATCTCAATCTTTGGTATTTTATAATAGTGGGTATAAGGGGATGATAGGTCGAATCTCAAGCCGATATCCGTTATGCTCTAATAACTGCTGTGAAGTAAATTACCTTTTTTGCAAATAGGAGAATTTAATATTAATAATTGAATAAGAAAGTTCTATCGAATGCAAGCTAAACTTAAGATTTCCAAATAAATGTAACCAGCATTACTCATGATAAACAGTTCAAATAGTTTTTAGATATATTATAATAATATATATAATAATATATAGTATATAATATATAATGTATCATATATAATATGTAATATATAATATATAGTATATAATATATAATATATCATATATAATATATAATATATAATATATAATATATAATATATAATATATAATATATAATATATAATA
>KK351266.1:163117-179400 GCA_000671755.1 Glossina brevipalpis | reverse complement strand
ATATATAATATATAATATATAATATATAATATATAATATATCATATATAATATATAATATATCATATTTCATATATCATATATCACATATCATATATCATATATCACATATCATATAACATATTATATAATACAATAATGAAACTTACTTTTAAGTTTTCTTTCAATGTTTTGGAAATGTTCGCTTGGTTGGTTGCGTCATGATCAATATTAAATTAAAATTTGCACTCTCTCACGATATGGGTGCCCTTATATGAAAACAAGATATAATTTTTTATATCTTTTTTATATATGAATGAAGGATTGTGTTAGAACAAATGATACAGGATTTCTAAACCTCAGCTCGTTTTTATTTGCATATTTTTCAAATTTAAATTGAAAATGAAAATATTTTACACGATTGTTTTTAATCAAATACTCAATCAACTTAATTTACAATTTACTTTTTTGTTATGGCTTGAAGTGACTTTTTCTATTCCCGACATTAAACCTACAACTTCGAAAAAACAGTTTCATATAAATTTTACACGTTAGATTGATAAGTCCTAATATTGGCTACCGAATTACCAATCAAAAGTTGAATTTACTTCCACGAAAGATATTCTGCTGAAACAAAAGGAAGAAACTGATTAGAGCCAATTAAAAATGGGTCACATACGGAAATAATATGCAAAGAAGCTCGGCTTTCAAGATGGACGAAGCTACAAACGTCGCCAAACTTCACGTTGACACCAAGTAATGCAATGCTTTGTGTATGATGGAACGCCTTCCAAGAAGAAGGAAGAAGCTACAAACGCGGTCGAACTTCGAACATTAACATCCAGACAAGTCCCGTGTGTGACGGAATTGGAAAAAAATTGACCAGCTCGTGCTGCTCCAACGTGAGAACAATTGAAGGGCGATAAAGAGCGAAAAACAGGGACTTGAACTGTAACATGTAACCGCAACTGAAATACTGCGATTCAACTTTTATTAGATTAATATTATCAACCTTGGGAAACTTTAAATCACGCAATCTAAGCAACTGGTAAGAAGATCCAAATCTCTAAAATGTATCCATAGAATTCTTTTAGAAAATTTTAATAAAAAGTACAAAATTTATAGTTTTCTACAACTATGTTTTTCCTTATTTCTATTTCAAATTTTAATAAGCTGCTTTCATGAAATTAATTTTCTAAATATTTTGTAAATTTATTGGCATTTGAACGCAAGATTGTGTGCTTAGGAAAAAGTGTGCTACAGAAATATTGTTCAAATATAGTTTTGCAATATTATAAACTTAATAAATGAGAAGTTGTTTGCATGCGTATATGAAAGATTGGAAAAGTTTTGCAAAATTAAAATTAATGTATCATATGAAGCATATGAAGCATATCTATCCAATTCAATATTTAATAATTATAGTATCAACATAAACATAAGAAAAAACTTATTTTTATTGGAGATAGAGTTTCGTATGGTTTATTCAAAAATTCAATTGATTTATTATTAATTCTCTTTTCATTTAGAAAAATTCTCTACAATTTACAGATTAAAATTTTTAATAATTATCTTAATACATACGGATGCTTCTACCTGTAAAGACCTGCCACTACCTGTATGTACTAAACCGAAAAACAAAGATTATTTTTTACGTACCTTAGACTTCTAACACTAATTAATTTAGTATACAAAAATGCTTCTACCTGTAAAGACCTGCCACTACCTGTATTTACTATCCCAAACACAAAGCATTTTTTTACCTACCGTTACCTTGGACTTCTAAAACTAATAATTGTCGTAGTATACAAGAAAGCTTCTACCTTTGTAAAGACCTGCCAATACCTGTATTTAGTACCACAAAAGACAAAGCATGTTTTTTACCTATCGTTACGTTGGGCTTCTTATAGTAATAATTATCGTAGTATACAAGAATGCTTTTACCTATAAAGACCTGCCACTAGCTGTATTTACCACCACGAAATTCAGAACTTTTTTTTGTACTTAGCGTTACATTGGATTTTTAACGGTAACAATTATCTTAATTTATAGAAACGCTTTTACCTGTAAAGACTTTCTACTACCTGTATTTACTACCACAAAAGAAAGAATAAAGAGAAAGAATATTTTTCACCTATCGTTACGTAGGACTTCCAATACTAATAATTGTCCTACTATACAAGAATGCTTCTACTACTGCCACCATCTGAAATTAGTACCACAAAAGACAAAGCTTTTTTTTTAACTACCATTACTTTGAACTTCTAATACTACATTTTTGCAGGCGATTCTCAAATCTTCCTCTAATTTGGTTATAGATTAATAGAAAAAAGTGAAAAATAGAAATAGAAGTGTAGAAGTTCGCAAAAACTTTCCAGCTTTCTATGTGAAACATGTTCGAATGTACTGTGCTAATGCAACATTCATTTTAAATTTTAAATCTAACAAAGTCAAACGCTTAACCTAGGTTATATTACTTTAAAAATAGTGGAACGGCAATTACATGACGAAATTTCCCCAGTATTCAATATGTATGTCCACTTGCAAAAAGCGGAAGATTTTGGTATCATTTTCCCTTTCCTTTTTTTTTTGCATATGAGCATCTTCGAACCTTTTTAGGAGCATGTGGCGTAGCATTCGGTTTTTTCGGTTGCCTCCAACATATTCCTCCCATTTCCCACATCATTCCTCCTCTTTGATGTTTCTCCATAACCTCTTAACTTTCATATATGATAAGAATTTTTCTTCAAATGAAGAGTTTACAGCAAACGTGTATGATTATTCTAGAGGTTTGGCAGAGAAAGTCGTTTCACAGAATATAATGAAATTAGGATTTGCTGAAGAAGTTTATTCGAGGGAGGGAAACTTATAACGAAAAGTCTTTTCACTCATTAGTGTTACATGAGTCTATGAAATGTTAAACGCTTGAACATACAAAATGCATTTAGAAAAATTCTCAGAAAACATTTCATTTCTTACGTTTCTAACCTTCTTCTCTAGAGACGTCAAAGTCTTTCTTGTTAACTGTATTGCAAAAACAATATGAATACTTTTGCAATATGAATACGAAAACCATCAAGTGTTGGAGAACTTTATTTTATATTATGTGCTAGTTTTTGTTTTATTTTCCATTTAAAAAAGCCCAGTTGTCTTATATACTTTACACTCTGACTGACATAAACAAAAGTTCATATTGTTCCATTCTATTGACTTGACTTGATTTTATATTTTTATTTAATTGTTACTTTCTCTCAATTTATTTTAGAAGAATATCAGCAAAAAAAAAACAAGTGAATTACAATTTACATTAACAAGGCTTTCAAAATTTTAAGTAGGTCATCCATCAACAAACAAATATTTACAGTTCATATCGACTCATAACACTCCGATGACTACTTAGAATATTATAACTGTGGAAACATATGGCGAACTGAAGCGTTTGCCAGCCAGCCTACCATGGCGACAACTGCAAAAAAAAAAAAAAAATTCACTGAATTTGAAATAATTTAATCATTTCCCTAACAGATGTTGGTCACTAACTTAATAATAATTCTTTTCTATAATATAATATTTTCAATGCAATTGAAGGGACGAGTGAGAGTAAATCAAATAATAATAATATGAACATAATATTAAGGTCACATAGGCAGGCAGCTGCTGACTGACTGAATACAATTTGTATTCAAATATAATGAATTTAAAATTTTTATAAGCAATTTTTCATTTTAAATCATCAAGAATTGTTTGAAATAATTCCGATCCGGACTACACGCCCAGAAAGCAGGACTGTTGACCACATATATTATACAGCACATATTATGGGCGTGTGCTTTCCTAATTTCCAAATACGTGAAAAACTTTCAATGTTTCTGTCAAATTGAATCCAGATATCTTGCTTTTTACGACCGGCGACTTGCTTACCGCATAAATTGTACAGATAAGCAGACAGGACAGATGGACAAACGGATGAACGAATACATCTAGATAAATTACGAATTCCATACTTGTGAAGTATATGTACACTTTGTGAGATCTCTAAAGCCCGTTTCCACAAAAAAAATTTACTTTAATTTTTTTATTATATTATATATTTATTATTTTATTATATCGAGTGGGCGTGGTCGATCTTTTCATTTTTGCCAGGGTAAGTAGCGCAAAATATGTGCAAATTTTTATACATCTATGATTTATGAATAACGAGCAAAAAATCAAAACTTTTTTTTCCTCTTGAAAAACCGAAGCGTTCTCAGTTACTTATCGTTAAACAGATTTGGTTCATTTTCAAGAAGTTTTAATATTTCTGACAAATTTGAAGTCGATATCTTCATTCTTGCGATCAAGGGAATGTTCTGCGCGGACATTGCACAGACAGACAGACAGATGGACAGATGGACAGATGGACACATGGATAGACAAATACGCTTAAATCGATTCTAAATTTGTTATTGATGTAGAATACATATTTCGTGGGATCTCAGAAGCTTCCTTTTGGATCTTGCAAGGAATATGAATATACTTCCAAGCTTTCTTTGGGTCATGGACCATACTTCACCATACTTTGATGGTGTGCATCAATATAAGTCCATATAAAATCGCAACCGCGAAAAACGAAAAAGCGATTTTTCATCAAAAGTGATTCAATGCTTTCGACCAACAAGTCGAGCAAGTCTTGCCAAAACTCCATGCCAAGGACAACTTTTTGGTACTTTCAAATTGTCTTAAAAATATACCGAAATTCAGACCATCAATTATATTTTCTAGTACACTTGCGATAATTTTATCAATTTTTGAAGTTTTGCTTGAAGGATACGATAATTATAATAATATCTCGATTATAGTTAAGACTGAAGGTAATCTCAAATGCGTCTACATTCTCACTATTGCTTTTCAATTATAAAGTTTATTATAATTTCAAGAACTCTTGTAATATGACCAATTTAACTTATTGGCATTTGCACTTCAAAGAACAAATTTATGATAACGAAGTGTTCCGTGATGATATTGCGTATGAAGAGGAATTGACAATTAATGCGCTTGACTTTAAAATCTTGGGCATTCGTGTAAGAAAAGAGACCAAAAAAAAAACGACAATGAAAGTCAATTTAACTTTTTACAAGAAGTACTTTTTTTTTTGTTTAGTGATGTAAATTGAATTTTATTAAAAAAAAAAAAAAAATTAAAGCGTAATCAAAGCTAATCTAATTAATTTTCCATGTTTTCTTCTCAAACTTTAGGATAACTTTGTATGCAGTTAAGTAGAAATTAATCGCTGGCAGGTTAAAGAAAAAGAGACATAAAGTTTAACTAAGAATAAAAAAGTTCTGTCTAATAAAGGAAGAGAAAAATGGGTGACTGGAAGTTATGTTAGTATGAAAAACAGAGATGCAAGCCTTTATTATCATTTTGCTTAGGAAAGGTAATTTGGAAACTTTCCTTTCTTTATTGATCTGAGTGAATAAAGCCCCTCGTTTCACCCTCGGCATATAACTAGAAGTAACCAAACAAAATGCAGTATTTCTATAATAATTATATAGGAATGTTAACATAAACTAGCAGCTTTGTTTTAGCATAACATTGAAATTGGAGAGAGAGAGCTAGAATATCGTACTTGAATAACTTTTTTTTTTTTTACACTTCAATTTTTAAAGTTAACATAAACTAACAGTTTTGTTTTAGGATAACATCAAGACTAGAGAGAGAGAGAGAGATAGCTAGAATAACGTATTTGAAAGCTCTCAAATCAGATCGCAATTAAACATAATCACAGAGTTAACAGACACTCTGGCAAATGTACAATGTCAGAATACAACTGTAAATTTTGTCTGGCATTGTATATGAAAGAAAAACAAACGCTTACATAAAGAATGGAATGCAAAAAGAACAAGAGTAAAAATGCAACAGTATGTGACTTAATTTCCAAGAGGAAAGATTTCGTCATTATTTATTTACTTTTAAATTGGAAATACTTGTTTAATTATATGTAAATCTCATTATTTGCTACACAATTATTATCTTGAATAGTTTTTTGTATCCGATTTTTTATTATTTTATTTTTTTTTTTTGTGTAGTAATATTAATTTGCTCTTTGGATGCATTCATTTAATAAAATTAATCAATTTTTTTTTATAACATATGTTTTGGCATTTAATTGATGTATCTGCAGGTATGTCACCATTACATACCGATTAATAAAAACAGAGAGGTGAAATAAGGCAAATAGTTGAAATGAAATAATGTTAATATTGAGTGCTTAAAAATTTCTTTTCTACAGGGAAAAAATGTTGTTAATTTTTTATACTACTTTAGTTTTTGTTTTTATTAAATGTTGTCGATAATCAAGGAGTCTTCTCTTATGCATCACAATTGTTGGGAATGTATTCATTTCATCAAAACGTTTGTAGCAGCCAGCAACAAGTAGTGTATATATATATATATATATATGTGTGTGTGTGTGCGCGCGCGCGTGTGTGTGTGTGTGTTTATGTCTGTACGCATGTACATATTCTTGATAAGCATTAACTTTTGAATCCATTTAGTCATGTCTCTCCGGCCGTCCGTCAATTTGTACGTCTTTATGAGATAAGTATACTAAAATTAAGATATTATCTTAAAACCATTGCGTAACCAGAAGAATTGGAATTAGAATTGTCAATAAGTTGGTAATGAAAAATTGATCAAAGTATGCATCAATAACATCGAGCTGAGACGACTTCTCCTTGCAAAAGAAAAAAAAATCGTTATTTTTGTCTACTACCTGTAAGTTACTGCAGACACCTCGTTAACAACTTCCACGTATATTCTAAGGTACGATCCTACAGGACCTGGAAAGGGAAAAAGCGAGGCACGGCCACTTGATAGTATCAAAATTTAATTTTATTCGATATACGATATTAAGGATATATTCATTTTGTCATTTTGTTTGCAACACCCAGAAAGCAGCTTCAGAGACTCCACATAATATATGTATTCTTGATCATGATCTTAATCTCCGTCCGTCCGTCTGCCCATCTATGATAAACATTCTCCTGGTCGCAAAAATGAAGATATCAGCTTCAATTTTGGCAGAAACATTAAAAGTTATTGCGGAGGTAATGGTATTGAAAATGGGCCAAATCATTCGAGAAATACGCCAACTTCGACTGAAAACAACTCTGTTTTTAAAAGAAAATAAAGTCGGGGTTTTTTGATCATAAATCGCAAACAATAGCGGAGGGATCTAACAAAATATCCGCTAATATCTTGCAAGCTATCCTGTAGTTGTACAAAAATGGAAATTATTGTTCACACCCATCCAAAATAACAAAGTATAGAAAAGACACGCCCACAGTAGAAAATAAATTAAAAACACCTCTGCTTTTAAGAAAAAAAAATTTTTTTTTTTGCTTATTACTTACAAGGCATAGAGAGATCTATAAAAATTACCATTTTTATTCAACTAGCTATCCCCTAGTATCGGTGCAAAAACGGAAAATGCCGACTACGCCAACCACCTGTTTCTCTAATAAGGTGCTGGGTATGAAAGATTCGACCACAGACGAATCTAATTTTTTTATTTACTTTTCATTAACGCATTAATTTTACACTTATCGCTCAATATGCATTGTGGTACTTTGCGCGCTTTTTTTATTCCTAATATAATTAATTTTTTTTTTTATAACTAAAATAAAAGTGAACACCTTGACTGCATTATACTTTATTCCATAAAATAAGTATTTTTAATAAATTATCTAGAAATGACAGCAGACGACAATCGATAATATTTCATTCATATCAAAAATTACTAATAAATCTTTCAGTGTAAGATTGAATTTAAGCGACTTGGATTGGAAAAGTTAATCAATTCCGTGGGAATAATTATAATTTATAATAATAAAAATAATAATCACAATAATTTTATAGAAAAAATATTTATAGTAAAAAAAATAATAATAAAAATAATAATAAAAATAATAATAAAAATAATATTATATAAAAAATATTTATAATAAACAAAATAATAATAATAATACTCACAAAAATAATTTTATATAAAAAATATTTATAATAAAAAAAAATAATAATAAAAATAATTTTACATAAAAAATATATATAATAAAAAAAAATAATAATAAAAATTAAAACAAAAATAATTTCGTATAAAAAATATTTATAATAAAAAAATAATAATAAAAATAATCTTATATAAAAAATATTTATAATAAAAAAAAAAATAATAAAAATAATTTTCATATCTAAGATTGAAAAGTAAAAAAAAAATATCTACGATACGATATTTAAGCTTAAGTCGAATTGTATATTTATTTATTTTATTTTTTTGGTTCATTTGCATATTTAAGAGAGAAAATTTGCGCAAATCGGGAGATGGATGTATTATTACGACTTAATTATCATTTTTTTTTTTTCATTTTAAACTACACTTTATAAGTTATTTACATTTTAATTGAAATTTACGTTAAAAAAAATTGCATACTATGCACTATATATATTTAAATATTTATAGTATAATAGCACTTAGTAATTAATTAATTGGTCCCTGTTATTATGCTTCAAAGCTTAAATAATATAAGTAAAAAAATTATTTGTTGTACATTTATCATAATTTATCTTAATAAGCAAAAATCATGAATCTGCATACAATTAGCGTATAACACGAATACATATGTTTAATAATATTACATAAAGATAATATAAAAAACATTTCATCGTAATCATAATTTATTTTTTACGCCTGAACTATATAAAAATAAAATGTGATATGAAAGTTTTCACTTTCATTGCGATATAATCATGTTCGGTGTGAATTATTATAGCGGTATACTGTCCTTGTTTGTACCATTAAAAAAGTTATAATTGATTTATAATTGTTGTCATTCAAGGTTTCTCGCTTGATATAAGCAAATAGTTGCGGTTTTGAAAAGTTTGTTTCATTTAAGAGTTAAAATGGGATGAATCATACATGGAACTCATTCTACCTCTCCTGTCTCTGCAAGGGATCTTTGTGTGTGGATTCAAATTTTGTTCAAGTTCAAGTTTTTTTGTTGTTGTATATATCTTTTTAGAGATCCTTTTTAAATATTCTCTGTTCTTCGGCACCTGTCGGATATATCTTATAGAGGGCCTTAGGAAACGGAGTACGGTCTTGCATTGAGAGTTTGAGAGTTTTGAGTCCTTACAGTATGTAAAGCTATCTTATCAAACATTGACAAGAAAAGTTTGTAATTGAGCATGATTTAGTTTACAAACAAGCCGCTAATGGACTCCAAAATTGAAACCGGCTTTTGAAAAATGAAATATTTTAAAATATAAGAATTTTATCAGTTAACATATCGAACTATATATTCAGCCACAAATATCTTTTCTAACAAATAAGAAATTGAGAATATTGTTGACTGAAAATCGCTAAAAATTGAGAATAATACTGACTGAAAATCTCTAATAAATAAAATAACCTCAACCTTGAATTGTTTAAGTTCCTGCAACAATACTAGAAATATAATCAAAAAGTCAATAATCAGGAAAATACATCCGAGAAAGACTATTACTGACTTATAATTTTATAATTGAATTTAAAGTAAATTTTTGTTTTTATTTATAGAAGCATTTATTTTTTTATATTAAAAAAATTCTCAGCCAGAATTGTTGTTGTTATTGTCGCATAAAGACTTCGTTTTTGGAAGAAAATTTAGATCCGAAAGGATTTAAAAATGGGATCAATCGTATTCAATTTTTACTGAGTATACCGAAATGCTATTAGTTATCAGTGATTTTTATCGTGAAATGTGAAAAAGTGTAATTCTTTTTCATATAACAGTTTTATCAAAAGAGAGTCTTATAAATAGTGTGCTACCATAAGTACTCTTGCGCCATTCTCAGTAGAGTTCATTCTTAAATCAAATTTCTTCCAAATACCTTGAAAATCCCCAGCTCTTTGGGGTGGACAGATGGACAGACACGCTTAAAAATTAAAATGGTTATATATAATAGAAGGTGGATAAGTTCCAAGTTCTACTTTATATTACATACATTCACAAAATCACATAAATTGTGTTGATTATAATAAGAAAGAAAAAGTTAGATTCATCTTAAATGAAATTATTTCGTTTGTTTAATTTTATTTATTTTTTTTTTAAGTATGTGCGATATATGTTAAGTTGTAACGCAAAAACAAAAATGATTGTGATTGTAACTTCATATTTCACTGATGATGGCAGCTTAAAAAAATTCTAAATTATTTATATGCTATATAAATTTTATATATATGATAGGTTTTGTTAAGAGCTTTTGTTTTTAAATTTACATACAATTCTTAGTACATTTTGTTAGCGATTTAATGTTTATGTTTAAAAATTACATATTAATTTATAAACCTTTTTTCCCTTTATATAATTATTTATTGACCGTTTGGCTATTTAATTAACTAAATTATACATTTCAGCTTAATTAAATATGCACAATTATGTGTGCATACCTTTCATTAACATAATTTATATATAAACAAATTAAAGAATTATTTCTCCTCGTATCTAACATTTGTGCGCACATAACTATCGTTTGACAATATGCCACAAATAACTGTTTAACTTTGAACAATTTCCGCTGCATAAAACGTTATTAGTTGTTGTTAACGATTGTTTCCCTTTAATTAGAAAGCATTTAAAACTCGAAAGGTGAAATAGAAATAAAAAAAAAAATGGTAAATACAACTTTGGTCGAATTTATTTATCACTAACACTTGTAAATGATCGTATGAGAGAAAGTGCGAATATTCAATGTCTCTCTCTCTCTATCTCTCTCTCTCTCTCTCTCTCTCTCTCTCTCTCGGGCTACTAATCATATATCGTTTAAAGAAAACTGTAAACGTTATTAGTTGTTAATGATTGTTTCCCTTTAATTAGAGAGCATTTAAAATTCGTAAAGCGAAATAAAGTGCAAAAAAAAAAACAAAATGGTAAATATAACTCTGGCCGAATCTATCTATCACTAACACTTGTAAATGATCGTATGAGAGAGTGAGTGCGTATATTCAATCTCTCTCTCGGGCTACGAATCATATATCATACAGAGGAAACTGTAACTGTTAATTTACTAATACTACCAGCATACATGTGTTTGGTGTTGGTAAACATACCAACAAAGCCACATACGATCTAAATTACTCTATGCCTTCTGTCGTATACTATAAATTTATTTACATATATATGAAATAAATAAGTAAATCGTAGTGAATATTTCGTATGTATCGCACCCGATGGCATACTTTCAGTATTTTTATACAATATAAATCGTAATCATATATCATAGCGTATTTATATCAGATCTTTAGCAGTTATATGGGAAATTTCAGTACGATTTTTTGTAAACTGCATTGTAAGCATGGATTTCGAACAAACGGATAGAAATGTTGCACTTTTCATGCTAATTAAGATTTTCTATGTTTTAGGGGGTCGCGAACAAATGGTTCTCAAAACTCATATAAGTCCTTATATGTCTTCTATGCGACGGGTATACACAATAAAATTTATAAAACAAACAATTGTTTAGGGAAAATAATTTCATATATATTATATGTTATATATTATATGCCTTGTAATTATATGTTATTATAGTATAAAGGAATTTAAAAAATATTAAGCTTTTAAACGTTTATTTTAATTTATTCAATTCATACTCATGTAGAGACTAATAATATTTGGAATACAATGCTGCGTTATCTTCATTCAAGATTCAATATTTTTAAAATTTCCCAACTCATTACTCTCAAATAAATAATTCCTACCGCTAAACCGCAAATTCCCATTAGCACCCCATTGTTGTTAATTCAGAAATATTATCACAAAGTCTTATGGCGAAGTATGACTATAAATGTGTGTGTGTGTGTGTGTATGCGTTACGCAAGCATGCACGCAAGTTTTAGATACAGATACCAATGCATTTCCGCTTGGCAGTTTTATTTATGTATTTATTCAAAAAGGTAATAACAACACACATACACATACGCAAAATCACCATTTATTCCATATATATGTTATTTGTCACATAAAATAAATTATTTTATGGTATAAACAATTTGTTTATTACTATGAGATATCGCTGGAATAAAAAGTGTTTAGTTTGTGTGTGTGTGTGTGTACATATAACTTTTATATAACAATAATAAATATTATTTAATTTAGAAAATATTTATTTAAAGCAATTCACGTTGAAAGTGTTTTATTACTGCGGATGGCGGTATTTTGTAATATTTTTATTGCGTTTTTAAAATGTAAGAAAAGAGTTTAGTAGATTTAATTTCTGCGTGTTTCAATGTTAAATTTTAAGTTTTTAAATCATTCGATCAGCAAAGAAATTTTTCCGAAAGCAAAACTTTTTCCTTTTTTTTTGTCAGGATTAATTTAAAAACCAATTAAATCGATTGGTATAAGCAAAAATGCTTAAGGATTATAATTATTCTTAGTATATGTCATTACTTCTTATGTTGTTGATATTTTTGTAACCAATTTAAAATTTCATCCAAAAGAAAAATGTGTTTTATATACATTTGTGTGTGTGAAGTTAACTCAAAAAACCTACGAAACCGCACAAGGTTTTGTACCTTTTTAGAGCAAAAGATCATACACGCAAAGCATAATATTAGGTTGGGGAAAAGGTAATCCATTATTTTCCAATTCGAAATGTTAAATAAAGTCCTGAAATTCTTATAAGATTGGATGGATTACCTTTTCCCCAACCTAATATATAAATTCGTTCTTTAAATTAAGGAATAACTTATAAAATACTGTCCCTTTTTCTCTACCTTTTTCTTATTCTCTTTCCTTCTCTCTTTCTTTACCAATCTATATACACCGTATAGCGGGATCCGTTAGAAAAAAGCAAATCGATTATCGTTTTTTCTAACGGCATCTCTCTCTCTATCTCTATCTCTCTCACTCTCTCTCCCTCTCTCTCTCTCTCTCTCTCTCTCTTTGAACTCTTTCTAGTATATATGCACAAGTATGTTTGACATAAAAGTTTCTATTTGTGATGTATAATAGCGTGTAAATCAATGTCTGTTACTTGCAAAAAAAAAATATAAATATGTATATGTACATGCAGGCGTATACATGCATGGATGAGTAATTGGCTACGCAAAAAATTCACTTACCATTAACAGACGCTGCTTTAAAGACTTGACTAAGTATTTATTTACGCAAAGGCTTAGAGAGAGAATGTATGTGTCAAAATAAAAGAAACACATGCAATAACAATAATTTTTCGAAAATATGTAAATGTATAAAAACTAATTAGAATTACATTTCCCATGCAAGTACGTGCACAGGTGTAACTAACAAACAAGTTTTTTTTTTAAAAGAAGACATAACACGGAAGAGATTGTACTTACGATCAAACATAATATCAAAAGCTGTAGAACACATTTTAAATAATATTTTAAAATTACTTTAAAAAAGCGGACAGACAAAACCCGATTACAGTATTTATAAATTTATTTTCACATTTCAAAAAACAATTTTACAACGCATAAAACCTTCTTCAAAATCTAAAAGGTACAAAATAACCTATTTTTTCTTTCTCTTTCTCTCTCCTCACTTAAGCCTTTCACGCAAACATTTTTATATAAACACAAATTTTGCTTTAATTTCGTATTTTATTTCATTTAATATTATTTTTTTATTTTATTATTTATTTATTACGACTTTACAATTTGTTTATTAACAAAATTTTTATTTTATTCACGATAATTACGATTTGATAATTTTATATAACGAACGACTTTAACTACATATACCGATAGTCATAGATTATCGAAACACTTGTGTAGGTTTGTGTGTTTGGTTCACATCAACATTTATCTTACAAGAAATTTATAATATTAGTTTGGGGAAAAGGTAATCCATTATTTTCCAATTCGAAATGTTAAATAAAGTCCTGAAGTTCTTATAAGATTGGATGGATTACCTTTTCCCCAACCTAATACATGTGTAATTCTTAGTCTATGTATCAACGTTTTTCAAACTAGAAAATAGTTTGAAAAGCCATTGAAACAATACTTGCATATATAGCAGAGTTTATTCTACATTCTGTGTGTAAAAATAAATGAAGTTTTTATATAAATAAAATATAATTTAATTGTCAAAAAATTTATTTTATTCCTTCTAAAATAAGTTCCCCAACTTAGAAGATCATCACAATACCTCTATTTGCTCTATTGTCCTACAAAGTTTTATAAGGTTATCTCGAAGTAGTGGTAGCCTTAACGAAACGATAACTAATGAGTGTGACATTGAATTTCTATATATCTGTTATTATTTGCTGAGTAGAAGAGAAGAAGAATTTTTGAATAAAACTTTTGCATTGAGATCTAAAGGAATCATTCCTACAGCAAAGATTTCCACGATCAAAATTTTAAAAGTGAGTAATATGAATAAATATGAATNATATTAGTTTGGGGAAAAGGTAATCCATTATTTTCCAATTCGAAATGTTAAATAAAGTCCTGAAGTTCTTATAAGATTGGATGGATTACCTTTTCCCCAACCTAATAATTGCTTTATTGCTCTCTTGCCTCAAAGAAAACTTTCTCATATAACCGACATATAAACGACTACGCACGATTGCCTAAAAAGTCTTTTTGTCATTTTTACATTTTACGCTTAAAAATGAATGAAAGAATGAAATAATTATAACTTTTTTACTTTTCCCAATGCAAACACATTGCATAAATTTTTATTTCAACTTTTAACACTTTTATAATTAAATAATTATTATTTTATTTATTATATTATTGATATATATTGAATATAATTACTATTCTATTTATTATATTAAACACTTTAACTACTTTTTATTTTCAATAAATACTTTTTCTTATAATTTCACTTCCGCTATTATTTCAGACACATCTCCCGCACTTCTGCACAAATAAGAACTGATTAGTAATGATTTTCTAATACATACTCTTGGCTCCTATGACTTTAATGACATTACCCAAAATTTAATAAGAGAACAATCTAATTTGAATCGCATTATTTTTGCACTGCTACCTTTATAGTAAAGAAAGGGGAAAGAGAAACAGAGAGATTAACATGAGTTAAGATTTTTTTTTTGTTTAGCATATTATTGAAGGGGGAATGATAGGTAAAGGCAATCTCATGTAAACAACAGTATATTTATCAATTTTACTGTCATTTTTCTTCTACATTAAACAATTGTTTTTAGTTGAGAAAGAAAAACAGATTTTTAATTACTTTTGCGTGTTTTATAAGGACTTTTACATGTAGATTTCCTTAAAGTAGTAAAATATTCATTTTTTTTTTTTCTAGTAGTTTGTTTACATTATAATTTACATTACATTTTTAATCTAATAGTTTGTTTATATTAAATTACATTGTTTTTGTTTTGTTACTAATGAAGATACTTCTTAATCACAGCCATTGCTTATATTTGTTTGATATTATTTCTATTAGAAAGTTATTATCGTAATGTTAAAGATTTGTCTATATTGTTCATAAAAAAAATTATCACTCAGAGAAACTTTTCTATACATTTTTTTCTTATAAATTTACATATAAATTTCTACAGTACCATATTTTCATTATTATCATGGCATTTTTCAATGCGAATCTAAATAAAATTTTATACTTTCCAAAAAAGTAAGCAAATTAAAATTGTCTCTTAATATTTGAGAAATTTCTGCTCCTAATTTAAATGCACAGTTTGCACGTTTGCTTTTGATAGTAATTCATAATTTACTTTTGATTTATTTATGCGTATCTATCTTTATTTCTAAGCGATTTCATTGTTCTATAATAAGGTTATAATATTTATATTTCCTCAAACATTTTTTTTAACTCTGAAGAAAATTTCACATATTCATCTCATTTGCTTTATTCACACAATTGATATCCGATTTTCTAACATAGTGTGTTCGTTTTTATTTACTTTTAATAAATTGCGTTCACAAAAATGTCTTATTATTGTGTACGATAAGAGCAAAGTTACTCTGTAAAGGGGAAGAGAACGAAAAGTTGAAAGATTACTGAGAAGAAGGGGAGATGAAGAAATAAAATAATTATTAAGTTCTTTTTCTTTATTGTTGTTCAAAGTATATTAATATTAGCGAGAGAGTAAGGGAATGCAGTTGACAGAATGGCATGCCTTTGTTTGTATATGTGTATAATTCTTTTAGGCAAATATAAATACAATTTCTAATAAGAGTAATATTTTAATTTAAGGGCATAAAACATATTAGGTTGGGGAAAAGGTAATCCATTATTTTCCAATTCGAAATGTTAAATAAAGTCCTGAAGT
>KK351266.1:127574-142132 GCA_000671755.1 Glossina brevipalpis | reverse complement strand
GTAATATATAACACCTCTCTGACAACTTGAAAATTCCATGCTCGTAAAAAGTCTGATCCTTTTCAGCCAAAAACTGAGTTAAGTGAGATTTTACAGCGTCATCAATGTTGAAAGTTCTACCACAAATGGATTTGGCCAGGAATCGAAATAAGTCGTAGTCTGATGGCGCAAGATCAGGACTATATGGCGAGGGTGCCATCAATTCACAACCAAGATCCGTCAATTTTCGGCGAGTGGCCAAAGAAGTGTGCGGCCTAACACTGTCTTGGCGGAAAATCATACCTTTACGATTGACCAATTCAGATTGCTTTTCCTTGACCGCTGCATTCAATTTGTCCAATTGCCAACGGTAGACCTCTGAATTAAAAGTTTGATTCCTTGGAAGCAACTCAAAATACACCGGACCTTTCCAATCCCACCAAAGTCTTTTTTTGTTGTCAATAATATATAATATATGATACATAATATATAATATACAATACATAATATATGATATATAATGTATAATACGTAATATATGATATATAACATATTATATGTAATATATAATATTTAATATGCAATATATAACGTATGATATATAATATATAATATACAATATATAATATATGATATTTAATATATAGTATATAATATACAATATTGTATGTTTATTAAGTTTCATTAATAGAGATCAATTAAAGATACGTTAAGTTTTAGTCACGTTTTCTTTTTTATAACAATAGACAAAAAAGGAAACTCTAAAGTCATTGCCCTTAAAACCTTTCACTGGTAAAGTTACATGTTTCTGAATGTTACAAATGCAGTAAATAAATTCATCCGTCAAATGATGGGGCTAAGAGCGAATCTTCAACTAAGAATTTTCTTTGCTACAAAGGTTTATGATTTACGTAGATATCTAAACATAAATTGTGTTGTGGTTACAAATCATAAGGCAACCATTAAAGTGTTTTTTTGTAAGCGCATACCGTGAAATCTTTAACATCCAAGGATGAAAGCGTGTAAAGCGCAAAGAAACTCCTACTTATGATTTTTGTTTGAAACGCAACAACGTTAATAGAAAATTGATTTATGTTCTAATCTCTAAAGCAATGCACGTTATACTTTTACATTAACTAAGTTTCCAGCTTATTTTGAAAACTGTTCAATTGCTCATAAACATGTAAAAATTATTCCAGTTTATATACCTGTACTGTACATAAATCTCCAAATTGCTACTAACTAGCAAACTACACACAAGCAGATGAACATAAAACATGGGATCTAAAGTGACAAATGCGACTAAAAAGTTTTGGAGAAAATATTTAATAATTAAGAAGAAAAAAAAACATAATTGATATTTATTTATAAATAAACAAATTTGTTGTTTTTTTTTTTTTGATTTTTGGTTTTGTTTGAAATTAAAACACATATTGCGTTACTAATCGTACGGTATAAATTAATCAAAAAGCAAACTTGTTTCACAATAATGTATAGATGGCGCCTTTTGGCCTGGCAGCTACAAGAGCAACTGTTTGACCATCTAAACTACAATCACGCACATGTACATGATTGTAACTAATCGTGCCAGGCATGTCTCACGTTTCCTATAGCTGTAAAACAGTTGCAAATTTTACTTGAACACAAGGAGGTAGAGAAATGGAAAAATTCTTCTTGAACTGTAATACAATCGATAACACAATGAGTGGGCGTTGTAACGGACTAACATATAAAATTGTTTATGGCAACTACGCATATCACCAATCATATCAGCAAAATGCCTATAGATCGTTCGTCTATACTTAAGTGTTTAAGTCTAGAAGAAGTTTAACAAATATTTATAGATTTTGATGATATTCTCGACATTCAAGTCAAATAGAAAACAAGCAAATTACTTATGATTTATTTACAGTGAAGAAAATATCTACGATATAACCAAGTAATTGCATTGTGTGTGTGTGTGTGTGTGTGTACGCGTGCGGAGTATAAAGGTAAAGTTATGAAAATGAATGAATAGAAAATTTGAATTCTTGTATTCTATACAACCGATGCAATTGGTAACACGATAAGCTTGTGTATGAAATGTTCTTTTCAAAATACATAAATGACAGCATAGTCTTGTTAGTCTACGTATTTTCTGCGAATTTTTTTGTTCGAAAATTGATTGCTTTTCCTTCTTTTTAAAGCTCTATTCCCATCGAATATTAAATGAAACTGAAAATTTGAGATGAAATTACAGAACATTTTACGATGAAAATCATTTGTTCTTTACCGACGTCTATTTCGAAAATAATATATTAATCGTTACAATGTGATTCTTATATCCATGTAGTTCGAAATTTTTTTTACTCACAGATGTTCAATTCCCAAATTCGGTTTGTCCCCCTATTATAACGCAGATCTTTAGTGTTTCATTAACTTGGTAGACTCAATGAAATCTCTTGGAGGAGTAACTCTTGTTCGTAAACTCAAATTTGTCCTCAACATTGAGAATATCTCTGCAAAAAAGTATTGATATTCACGAAAACAGAGACAAATCTGGACAATTGGTGAATATCGTTAAAGTGAAACCTGGATAATTGGCGAATATTGTTGAAATGAAATCCGGGTAATTGGCGAACATTGTTGAAATGAAATCTGCGCAATTGGCGGATATTTTTGGAATGAAACTTGAATAATTGGCGAACATTGTTGAAGTGAAACCTGCGCAATTGGCGAATATTTTTGGAATGAAACCAGCATAATTGACGAACATTGTGGAAATGAAATCTGCACTATTGGCGAATATTACTGAAGTGAAACCTGGGTAATTGGCAAATATTGTTAAAGTGAAACCTAGATAATTGGTGAATATTATTGAAGTGAAACCTGGATAATTGGTGAATATTCTTGAATTGAAAAGTAGGTAATTGGCGAATATTGTTGAAATGAAACCTGGATAATTGGCGAATATTATTGAAGTCATCTCTGAGTAATTGGCGAATATTGCTGAAGTGAAACCTGGATAATTGGCGAATATTGTTGAAGTGAAACCTGGATTATTTGGCGAATGCTGTTAAAGTGAAAACTGGATAGTCGGCTAATGTTATTGAAGTGAAGCCTGCATAATTGATGAATATTCTTGAAGTGAAACCTAGATAATTGGAGAATATTGTTGAAGTGAAACCGGGATAGTTGGCTAACATTGTTTAAATGTTTTGTTCCCTAATTGAATAATAGACTTCAACAAAAATCGAAACAAATTCTTTGTACGAAACTAAAAAAAAAAGACCGGATACCTCTTTGCAAGACTTTACAAAACGAATGAAAGAAAATTTCGTTTCTCATAACATTAATGTTCTAAACGAATGTTGGAAATGATAAAGATGCGACATTTTAACAATAAGAAATATATTGAATAAAATCAGAAACAAAAACAAATGTTCGATACATAGTAATTTGTGTGCATGTAACTGCTTTTTTTTTTGAATTTACATTCTGCGGAGAATTTTAAATTTGTCACAAGTACAGATTCCACGATTGTTAGAAAATACGAATACAAATGCTTTCCCAGCATCTTCAAACAAGAACTGACTTCTCGCAAAATTTATACCAGTTTTAAGGGCGCAGTTTAATTCCTCTTGCCAAGTTAATTCTGCTTGCTCTTCCATGAAAACTGGTTGAAAAATATTGCAATAATTTTTCAATTGTCGAAAAAGATCTGCCGAATGAACGACTGTAACGATGGCCACATAAGGTGAAAACTTTTCCCAACGTTCCAAATCTTGTAATGTCACATCCAAACCAAGATCGATTATCATTAGATTACATTCAAATATGTGGATATTATGTAATATTTCGTATTCGAATGGATTTTTGAATTGCGCCTTTAGCTCATCAGTGAGAGTAAAACTATTATTGTATGTAGGAGTTTGTATATACCAAGGAAAGGTACGATTTGCAAAATCGTATGCAAGCTTTTTACGTAACTGTACATCACAATCAATGGCTTCTAGCTGCCGATCAAGCGGTATTACATTTTGATCTAAGCCACGATAAGGTTTTTGTTCTATTTCTTCTGTACCTTTCGCTTCATCTAATCGTTCAGACTCTGAGACTGATGGCTTACAGGTTAACTCAATGGGTTCTAAATAATCTTCAAAATGATTTTCAGCCAAAAGTGTATGAGCCCAAATATAATCGAATTTACGTTCGGGTACAAAATGTTTTGATTTATCTTCGCTTTTGATATCGCAAATATTGTTGTCCAAAATAAGAGGCCATAAATTTTCAAAAAATTCTTCGTTAATTATGAGATTCGGGTCTTCTTCCATATTGAAAATTATTTAAAATATGAAAATAAAAAATAAAATTTTGATATAATTTTCAAATAATTGTCAAATTTTCGATTTTTATTATATGTTTTTCAATTTGTGATAAAGTTGCAACGCCCACGAAGACTTGAAGAAAAATCAATCTTTTATTGCAATAATCGAGTCCAAATGTTTTTTTTTTTTTTTGGATCAATATAAGCAAGTCTATATGTATATTTTTGTGTTTGAGGCAGACGTCGCAAATTTTAGATATATTTTCATAAAATTTGATGCACGGACAGTACTGCATCGTACAGTTTTTACGCCCAATCCCCACGTACGGTCACATTTTGAAAAAGTTTGCATAGCTTTTGTCGGAGTTGAACCAGATATCTTCATTTTCGAGATCTGGGAAATGGTTACCGCAGACGTTACGTAGATAGGTAGACAGACGTATGGACGGACACGCCTAGATCGATGCCAAATTTGATACTGATCAAGAATGGATCTTTAAAGCTTTCTTACTAATGCTACAAATGTTTTTAGAAGAAACCGAAACTAACACTCGATTATATTAGGTGACGTGGTCCATTTTTCCCATTTCTATACAGATACTAGAGGATAGCTAATATGGTGTACGTAGAAATTTTTATAGATTTATCTGATATAGTTTAAGAGTAAACGGCAAGAAAACCCAATTTTTTTTTGGTTTCGAAGACAGAGGCATCCTTTAATTTCGGTTTACGTACTGTGGGTGTGTCCTTCTATCGATTTGGTCTATTTACTATTACTAACCTGCCTGCAAAAACGTTTAATGGTTCGACTTCGAAGTACATATCTTAATTTTTCCGACCAGGAAAACTTTATACACAGAAAGACAGAGGCGGACATGCCTACGTCGATTCTAAATTTGCTGCTGATCATAACTGCGATATCTGCATTTCTGCGCTCCGGAGAACGTTTATTATAGAGATCACTCAGATGAACAGACGGATATATAGATGATTATGTTGATTCTAAAATTGACGCTGATCAGGAATTTATATATATATGCTTTATGTGGTCTCTAGAGCTTCTTTCTGGGTGTTGCAAACAAAATGACGCAGTGAGTATGTATATAATAGATCGTATCTAACGACACTAAGTGCTCTATAATGCAGTGCCTAAGTTGTCTGAAAGCTTTTCGATCTGAATATGAAAGCGACGGCGCTTGTCCACAAAGATTGGGAGACTAAGTATGCTTATACTTTGATAAATATTTTTCAAAATTTGCAGGCATTGTTTGAGCTGATGAATGAGTGTTTTTTGGAACTGGAAAAGATTTAAATTAAGTGATGCATTGGAACTGTATTTTCGGCATGGTTGACTCTTGAATAGTTCTATAAAATATGTACTCCCGTTACACTAATTGTAACCGAAGAGTACAACCGTAAAAAAAGTCGAATTTTTCAAAAAAAAAAAAAATTTGTTTTCTTGCTTAGGTCGACCACTTTTCCAAACAACACTCTTCGTAGTCTTGAAGGACCTTTTCTAACTTTAACTTAAAATCATTTTTAAAATTTTTACAAATTAGTCAAAATTTTTAAATATTTTCAAAATAGGAAGACAAAAACGATTAACTTGATTAATTCTAATCAAGTTTACTTATGTCTTTTGAAATAATTTTTTTTTTTTTTTAATTTTAAGTCAATGACTTCGTGTATTCCACAAACATTTATGTCCTCGCATGTGCAGTTACCTGATTGTTGTTTTCGAGTGAAAGCAGATGATTTGTTTTTCCTCCACTTATATATATATATAGAGAGGTACACGAATATGTACGAATCATGTGAAGTATTAGTTAAGTGTTAATCACAATCAACAGAATTAAAGTGGATGCCACTTAGCATCTGATAATTGAATGAGGGAAGCTTAAATGCCGATTCAACACTGTGTCAAACACAAACAACAAAAACTGAAATGCATTAAAGCTAATTAATTTTGCAAAATCAAAGTCCCTCGCAAACAGACAAGTACTGTCTCATCATCATCAACGTCATCATCAACATCGTTTGCAGAAAGAGAGAGGTTTTATCTAACGCTACGTAAAATGGAAAATTAACAAAACATTAAGAATTTAAATGTTTTCTCAACTTCACGTATGCAAGGATAACTAAAATGTTTGGAATAACCACTAAACTAAACTATACACAAATGTCCATACAAAGATATATTTGTAGTTCCCTCTCTCAATGCATATAAATTTAACTGAACGTCGTCTTTTCGTTCAAATTTTATAAACAAACCTCCAACCAACCGTATATGGCAGCAGCACATGCCAGAGAGATAGCAAACATTTTGTGATTTTATATGCGGAAGTTGTTCATCTATACACTGGATTTGTATTTAAGCTCGGACCGATGGACAACGCGTTGCTAAAAACCCAAAACGAAAGATTTTAAAAGATTTTAAAATGAGCGTTCAAATTATTCTTCCAAATATGTATAGGAATGTACGTACGTAGTGATGAATTTTGTGGCATTTGTGATTAAACGTTTTGACCGCAAGCTGAAATTTTTCACAACGTTGCATAATGTACATGAAAGGAGACTTTTCCCGCCTAAACTGCTTACATGAAACGAAGCCGGACTTAAACTTAAACTATTATATATATATATATAACTTAAACTGGTAAGTAAATTAAGTTCCCGGTTTAATTACTGGGAATGGTAATGCCGAACCCTGACCTCTTCGTAGTCCCACTAGGCAACGTGACTATGGCTGGGATCTTGCTGGCTATGTAGAAGTGATTATACTGGTCTATAGCTTCGTTCTGCGGTTCACTGAGATCGTCCGAAACAGTTATCGGCTAATAAGGTTTAAGGTTAACTATCGATGCTTGGCGACATGTTCTCGAGGATTGTAAGAGGTAATGATCGGGAGAATGCCTATTTTCTAATGAAAAAGGAACGTCTCTTCTTTAGGTTCTTTGCTACAAAGGGTTTGTACACATATCTACTTTTTGGCGGAGTATGATTCGTAGAAGCAGCATCGAATATGGGAGCATGGCTGGTAATAGGCTGTGTCCAAGTATATAATAATCCAAGAGATAAGATGGTAGGAAGGACCCTCCGAAATGTATAACATATCCAAAGGTCCAAACAAATCCGCAGGGATCAGGCTGCTCAAAGAACTTTGCACCTTGCACCTTGTAAGCGTTGCTTGCCCAATACACTGCTTGGCGAATACTCTCTCTTGCCTGATTTTGACCTAGGATACTCGGGGAGTATCGCGGTGGTTGTGGAAGTAGCTGGATGGTCAATCTCTAACCAGAGGGAAACTATGGACTACACGGAGTGAATGTTTATGCTGGAACCTCAAGAATTGTGGAGCCCCCCTCGTTGGGACCGTTCCACAACTTGGGGTACAGGCGTTGTTGTATTCCGACTTGAAAGCTGATCAAGAATAAATATACTTTATGGGTTTTCTGAAACTTCTTTCTTGACCTTACAGACGTTTTCGCAAAAAATTTAATTACAATTTTCTATTATATTTGGTAGGAGTGGTCAAGTTCTCCCACTTTAAAGATATCATAGTACAGCTAGCTTAGTATATGGGGAAATTTTGACAGACCTATCTGATGTAGTTATTGAGTAATGAGCAAGAAACCCAATGTTTTTGTCTTTTCAGCTTACGTTGTACTGTGCGAGGGATTTTTCGTCGATTTCGCCCATTTTCAATACCAATCTATGTGCAGTAACTTCCAATATTTAATGGTTGTTATGATCATATATCCTACATCATTTCTGACATAGGATACATTAAATTTGTGCGTATATGTACATGTAATATCGATCGATACAAAAAAAAATTATACTCAGCATCTAGGGTTGGTACGATCAAAGTAAAAGTTTTGGGCAGCCTACTCAAAAAAGGAAAATTAGCATCACCTTTGTTGTCATTCTATACCTTGCACTATATGTGCTCTTTAGTTACCTTCGCTTGCAATTCCTTCATTGTAGCTATTCGTAGATTTATTTGTTTGCACCTAAGTAATTGATTAAATTCACTTTTTTTTTATATACATTACTTTTCACTAATATTTGATCTTATATATTATACACACACATATACATATATATATCGTTATTGTAGTATGAATTTTATAAATAAATAAATTAAAATATACCTCCATTGATGGGTACAAAATTTTATTACTTTCTCTCTAACATTGTAAAAGATTAAAAAACTGTTATCATCTATTTTTCATGGAATAAAAAAAAATATTAAAATTCATATTACGCTCATACAAAGTAACATTGTAGAAGTAATATGTCCTCTAAACAAGTATATTGAGCACACATAGTAAAGCGATAAATATCAAAGTAAAATTTTTCCAAAAGAATGCATACGGGCGTTGATTAAACATGTCAGTTATTACAGTTATTACGTGCAACAAAACGGTCTATTCATGCCCGTATTTTAGAGACAAAAAATTTTCAGTTGAGATTAAAAAAAAAAAACCAGCTTTCCCTTTGATTACATATTTTCTTTTTTTTTTTTTTGTTTGTTTGTTTATGGCACATCTCTTTATGGGCCGTTTATTTTTTGACAAAGTTCAATAGAATATTTTTTCAAATTTACTGATGCAACATCTAAAAAATCATCATATGCGTCCTACTAAGGATTTAGATATTGTTTGGATGGTTTCACTGCAATCATATACCGAAAGTAAACAAATTTAATAAATACTTCGACTCTCTTTGAGAATATGGGGATAAAAAATTTATTATTTGAAGGATATCTTTCGTCTGAAATTTTGATTTGGAACGATTTGGTGGAAACTAGGTTTCCATTCTTCAACAGTAGATGTTTATATATGTAATTTTCATTTACAGTCGCCTGTGACGGTTAGTTTTTATAATGCGGTGTTTTATAAAATATTAAGTTACTAAATAACTAAGTAATTACATAACTGAATAAGTAAGTAACTAAATAACTAAATAATTAAATAACTGAATTACTAAATACCTGATGAAACAAGTAAAAATAAATAAATAATTATATAACTAAATAATTTAATAAATGCATAACTAAGTAACTAAATAACTAAATAATTAAATAACTGAATTATTAAATAACTAAGTAATGGTATAACTAAAAGGAACTAAGGAATTATATAACTAAATAACTAAATGACTAAGCAACTAAATAAGTAAATGACCAAATAACTAAATAATCAGATCACTAAATAAATGAAGAACTGAATAACTAAGCAACTAAATGACTGAATTATTAAATAAGTAAGTAATGAAATAACTAAAAATAAATAAGTAATTGTATAACTAAATGATTAAATAACTAAATAGCTAAATGGCTAAGTAACTAAATGACTAAATAATTAAACCACTAAATAAGTCAATAACTGAATAACTAAGTAACTAAATAAGCAAATAACTAAATAGCTAAATAACTGAATTATTTAATAACTAAGTAATGATATAATGAAAAATAATTAAGTAATTGAATAACTAAGTAACTAAATAACTGAATAATTAAGTAACTAAATAATTAAATCACTAAAAAACTGAAAAACTCACTAACTAAACAACTAAGTAAATAAATGATTAAATAGCTAAATGACTAAAAAACTAAATGACTAAATAACTGAATTACTAAGTAATGAAAGAACTAAATATCTAAATAACTACATAATTAAATAAGTAAACAATTAAGTAATAATAAGCAATTAAATAATTAAATAACTAAGTGACTGAATAACTAAATAACCAAAAAACTAAACAATTGAAGAATTAAATAACTAAGTAATTAAAGAACTAAATAACTAAACGCTTTTTTCTTTGCTAAAACATTTTAGCAACTGAAATGGTTTAAAAATATGCCTATGTTAGTTCTCCTACAATGCTTCAAATTGTTGTTGTTGAAATTTGCGCGCCATTCCTAGGTCCATTTACTAGAGAATCTTCGTAAAAACGACCAAACGATAAAGTATTGCTTTCTTTTAATTTATTCCAAGATTCTAGGTCAGATTTACGTAGAATTTATTTAGTTTTGAGAGATTCTATAAAAAGGCTGTACGAATTCATTTAATATGTTATGATGATTGGTTTCGTATAATGCTACCGCATAAGGCGGCATAAGTCAATTTGATTCGTCTTATTTCTATGTTTCTCATAAGGGGGCGTCCATAGAAAGCATTCCCTAACTTGAATTATTTCTAAATTTCATATAGCTCAATTTCCATATAACTCGGTATATAATTAATCGCGTTATAGGCGGCTTAACTGTATATGATTTTCCGGTGAATCGAACTTCTTTATAAATAAGAACACTAACGTCCTCTATTTGCTTCTCTGTGTCATAAAATAGGTTTAATTAATGCTAGAAAATTTCACTCATTATGCTAATACTATATATATATATAGACCCCGATTGGTGCGGCTTAATAAAATTCAATTAAATTTTCTTTTATAATAAATTTGTATTTTTAACAGAATTTATTTTCATCCGTCGTTTAATACTCGATGATACGTTGGATATGTCGCTAATTTGATCCGAATACTTGAAAAAACCAGCTTAGAATTTATTCGCTTCAATTTTAGTGAAATAATAACCCGATATAAAAGTTGTTTTGATTTGGTTGAACGAGCACAAATCTCCACACAATTGCTTTTGGCATTACTGTACAAATATTCACTTATAGAAATTTGTCTATAAATTTTGTATATTTTATATAAAAAAGAAAAAAAAAAAAAAAAACAGGAAAAAAGAAAGGTATGTGTGTAGATTCATTTGCCAACCATAGTAAATGGAATCCTGTTGGCTCATTTTTGTGCATAGCTCTGGATATATGCGTGAAATGTTATTCGCTTACCTTCCATCTCTTTCTTTACAGCTATCAAGTTAAAGGACTGTTAAGTTTATCGTGCTATTTGTTATGTTCAGAAATAGACTTCAACAAATCGAGATTAATTTAATGATATTTTGAATTTATATTCTTTGGATTCTTAAATGGAATTACTAAAGTCATAATCAAAGCTAAGATAGAAGAAAGTTGATAGTTAACATTCCTGAAAGACGTTACGATTTAGTCAGCCCAGACGCGAAGTCTAAAAAGCGACTTCAATTTAGATATATAAATTTGAAAAAAAAAAACAATTCTGAGGATTACAAATCATAACCTGTAATTGTAATACTACTGATATTAAATTTAATTTAAATTCTTTTCTTTGGAAATAAATTGAAAATCGAAATCCGAAACTAATTAACTGGCCCTGCTTAAAATGAAGGATATCCAAGCTTCGTTTTAAACATTGACTTTGTTTTTTTTTTTTTTTTTTTTTTTTGCTCCAGTTGCCATAAGTAAAAATACTACGAATTTTATAGGCTATAAATGTCATGGCAGATTTAACACTTCAAGTGTTAAATAAAATTGATGTGTTTTAGAAGAGTTGGCATATTTGAGAATGTTACAGAGCAGAACGTATCTCACGCATATGGCCAGCAGTCAAACGAAGGTAATTGAAAAATATATTTAGGAGATCGGCTTTACTATGAAATTGCAATTTTTTTTATGTTAACTTAGTTTCAATGCATCAATTTTAAAAGTTTTATTTATATATATATATATATATATATATTATGCCGCCTAAAAATTCTAAGCTTGATAGTAAAGAGAAGAGGCATAGAGATGCGTTTACGTGAAAATGAATTGATTTGATACAACGATGTGAATATTCAAACTCAGACTCTTTAATCAATTTAATATCTCTAAAAAGAATAATTTTTTCATTTTTAATTTTTTTTTTTAAATTTTATTTCCATCTTTTTTTTTTAAAGCATTTCTTCTCTGAACAACATTAAACGAAGTCAACATAAAAAAACTCGCAGTAAGTGTCCTATGCAATAGACATCCATCTATTGGCTGTTTGTCCTGTCATTGGCTTGAATAGATTTTGATTTTAATGTCCAATGAATAGAATATGAATGCACATCGTCTGTGTCTGATGGCTTTTTTTTTTGCTTTGAATGAAAATCGAAATTGTTTTTCATATGAAATTGCGAGCACAAGGGCAATCATTATGAAATGATTCTTTCTTAATTGATTTGTACACTTTTCGCGTTTTGATAGAATGTCATGAGGCAAAAAAAAGTTTTACTTTGAAATCATAAAATATAAAATCATTAAATGACAAATTCAGATCTTGATAGTTCAAGTGTAGTTATTGAAAAGTCGTTTATTAGAGAATACAAAGTGAAACAATGATGTTTCTGTTCAAATGTGTGTTTTCGTAATAAAAAGGAAAATCTTTATAAAGAATGAATTCAATACAATTTATTTTTATATTCTAAGTAACATTAAAGATAAACACATATCAAGTTTGTCTAACAAAACAAAAATAACCTAAACAAATCTTATATCTCTTATAGAATTTCAATCAAGGGTAACTTTAGCTCTCTTCTAGCGTCAAACAAATGTAACGATTGAGAGTCGCTCGTATCTCATAAATGTTATTTTTAATCAACAACAAAATATCTCTACAATATTATATCATTTCGGTAGGAAGACTTACTTTCTAAGGCAGAGAAGCCATTATTGTAGGATATATATCGCAAAGATAACATAATATTGTAATATATATACTCTACATATATAATTCTGTATTCTACTCTACGCTTCTCTACTCTTCTCTGCTCTTATCTACTCTATGCTTCTCTATTCTCCTCTACTCGTCTCAACTCTACGCTTCTCTTCTTTACTCTTCTCTACTCTTCTATACTCTTCTCTACCTATCTCTACTCTACTCTACTCTTCTCTACTATACTCATACTCTACTCTTCTCTTCTCTGCTCTACGTTTCTCTACTCTCCTCTTCTCTTCTCTACTCTACTCTAATCTACTCTTCTCTGCTCTTCTCTTCTATACTTTACTCTTCTCCGATCTTGTCTACTTTTCTCTATTCTTCTGTATTCTTCTCTAATCTCCTCTTCTCTAGTCTACGCATCTCTACTTTTCTCATCTCTCATCCGCTATTCTCTACTCGATTCTACTCTTGCGTTTTTTTCTCTACTCTACTCTTTTCTATTCTATTCTTCTTCACTCATCTCTTCCCTTCTTTTGTGTTCTTTTCTCTACTCTACTCTTCTCTATTCTTCTCTACTCTTCGCTGCTCTTTTCTGCTCTATTCTTCTCTACACTTCCCTACTCTACTCTTCTCTTCTCTACTCTTCTCGGCTCTTCTCTATTATTCTCTACTCTACTCTATTCTACGCTTCTCTCTTCTCTACTGTACTCTACTCTTCTCTTCACTTTCCTACCTTTCCACATCCTTCACTTCCCTTCTCTTCTTTTCGATACTCTTCCCTACCCTCCTCTACTCTACGCTTCTCCACTCTACTCTAATCTTTCCTTCTCTTCTCTACTCATCTCTACGCTTCCCTTCTCTTCTCTACTCTACTCTTCTATTCTATACTCTACTATTCTCTTGTCTACTCTTCTCTGCACTTTTATACTCTACTCTACTGTACTCTTATCTACTCTTCTCTAATCTTCTTTACCCTACTATACGCTTGTCTGTAAAATTTTCGACTATAGGAATTTCATTAACTGCTTATCTGATTGAAATTTTATATGAACAAAAAACAGACCAAAAAATTCTAATATGTGTACGTAAAGCATTTATAAATATTTTCGATTTATTTAGATAGACTTTAATGAACGTACAAAAGATTTCATTACAAAAGAGAAATGTTTATTTAAATATAGGAAAGAAAAACTTACTTCTTATTAAAGCATTTCATTCCCTCGCACTACTAGTCTCTCTAAGTAACTAATGGCTTTTTAATGCCCTTATACGCTTGAAGGATTTTTATTTTTTCACGAACTCGCCCTTAATATCACGCATCTGAAATTTATACATTTATTTTACAGTAAAGACATACTTCTCTAGAGATACTAGCAAAGACATATCGATATTGATACACATGTTTGCATTTCTTTGTGATAAAAGTAATATTTATCAATAAATTCTTTTTACTGAAGTACAATACGATTTTTGTAAGCTAAACTAATAATAAAAAAAAAAACAAACTCTACTCACTTTAGAACGTCTATTCTTGTCAATAAATAAATATTGAAATCTAATTGCAAATCAATATCTGGCAGACATAGTAGCTTACATATATATAGACCATATATTGGGTGATATGATATGTCTCCGCGTTGATGTTTATATATCTGGCAGCACTTACCTGAGAAGTGATATTTCAGCTTACATTTTTAATGAA
>KK351266.1:77178-110633 GCA_000671755.1 Glossina brevipalpis | reverse complement strand
ATATATGTATATATACATATATATATATTTATGTGAACGTATACATGAACAATAAGCTTCAATTTCGTATTACTTGTGCATCGTTAGCATTAGTATATGTACGTACTATACTTTCTACTACAACAGCATTCTTCTTCTCAGGTAAATTAATGTATTCACCTTGCGTGATTAAAGAGATAACTGCTTATCTTACGTTCATAATATCTATCTATGTGTCATACTATGATTTCTAACCTGTTTTTTTTTTTTTTTACGAAAGAATTTCTAAAGAAACTCTATTCATTTTATAGAGATTAAATATCTAAAGTGACTATTAAATGAAAGATATATCTTTTAAGCTAATTGTTAGATAAAGCAATTCTTTAATAGCAACACAGATAATGCTTTCTAATTACTTTTGACTACGTCATGGATTAATTATTAATGACTAAAATGTCAAAGTAGAATGAAACCAAACTAACAAGAAAATGATATTAAGTTGAAGCGAATTTTTTTTTTTTTTTTTTTACTAAATATAAGATATATATAGATGATGATTTCTTTAACCAGAAAAGAAAAAAAGAAACGCTTCTCTCCTCCTCGTCCTTTTCCATAAATCTTGCGATATATCACAACTTTTATTTCAATCTTATCAAAAGTACAAGCACTCTATTAAGTGATATGGTCTGCCTTCCCGGTTTTTTCTTCCACTCGATGCTGTTGATGCCTATATATCTGGTAACACTCAACCAATTATCTCAAATGACCAGGTGCTTAAGAGAGGACATTTCAACTTACATTTTTTGTGGCCATAATTGTGTAACACTTTGCTCGTGTAAAAGGTTACATTGATTTGAAAATCGGTGAAGTATCTGAAGAAATACGATATGTAAGTATTTTTACTATTAAAAAAAAAAAAAATTGTGAAATGTATCAATTTCTCTAGTGGGTTAACATGAGTTCCTGCCGTGAAAGCTTAACCCTACGGTGCCCAATGGCACATGAAGTGTACAGTGAGAATGCTATGAGTGAACGAGGGAACCAAGAGTGTTTTACTCGATTCTGTTCCGAAAATTTTAATGTCAAAGATTTACATCACTCTGGTCGGTTAAGTTACTGAAAAACTCGATTAAATTTCGCAACTATTGGAACAAGACCGCCACGCAAGTTGTCCGAAAAAGCGAACCCGCTAAGCATCAACCATATGACCGTTTGGAATCATTTGAAAAGAGCAAGCTTCCAGAAAAAAAAGCTTAAAAATGTACTCAAAAACCGCTGAGATATATTACGTAATATTATTAGGAAATTTCTTTTCATTTTACAGTCAAATGGAACAAATTAATTTAGTTGCTTGGATTCTACTGAAAAATTTTTTGGAAAAAAGTCAAGTAACATTTCTTCATAAGCGCTCTTAACATTGCCACTAATGGTCTATCTTGAAGTAGCGCTAAATCATTCAAACAAAAATATGTACAAAGAAAAATGTCGCCCCAAAAGAAATATATAGAGTTTTTCTCTGCGATTGTCTAGAAAAATGCAAGGAACTCAATAACTATAATTGGCAATAATCTAATAATAATTAAAGAGAGCAGAAGGACCACATTCTGGAGCAAAGTTTAGCGGATGTTCTGCTAATGTTTAGTGAGATTTCAAAGCCTAATGGACAATCAGGAAGGTTATACTAATAATACTCTAGTTATACTTTTAATATTTATATTGAAAGTGGCTCTCTATGCAGCTACAAAAACTAAAGCATCTAACTGCTTAGTAGAGGGAGGGTGGATGTCGAACATGATATTGATAGTACCAGCTTCCGCGCCTATGTTTTTCACGAGAAGCAAATTATGAAAGAAATTAGAAAAAATTGAGCTTAAATTGAACTTGTACCTTGTGCAATGGCCTTATTATTTGCTTAATGTCCGCAAAACTATCTGAAGTATACAGGGTTAGTTTCTAAAGAGATGAGATTCATATACTACAACTTTTGAAACCACAGGTGTTTCAAAGTGACGGGATTAGATGGCTACTGGAAAAATTATAGAGATTTTTAAAACAAAATAATCCAAATATGCTTTCGTGGCAAGTAAAAGTTGACCTAAATTTAAACTTAACGATTTCATTTTTAAAGCTTTCTACCGGTAACCAACTAAATTGGATTTCATAACTAAATCGATTCTCAGATTAAACAGAATTTTTCAAATTAATAATATACGGATATATTTTAGATAAAAACAAAAAAAAACTATGAAATAAATTTACAAAGAGCTTATATTTTAAATTTGAATGGAACAGTGTTGACTTATCCTTAACCTAACGGTAACCAACTAAATTGGATTTCATAACTAAATCGATTCTCAGATTAAACAGAATTTTTGAAATTAATAATATACGGATATATTTTGGATAAAAATAAAAACAAGTATGAAATAAATTTACAAAGCGCTCATATTTCGAACTGTTGACTTATCCTTTAATTGCTAATATGACCTTAATTTACTCTGAAAACTTATACATCTTGTAAATCTACTTAATGTATTACTTTCATTGTCATATAAAATTGATGGCTATATTGAGTGAATGACAAAAGACAAGAGTACATAAAAGGAATTCAAAATAAAAAGAAATTCCACGAATTCATTCTGGTAGCTGAGCTCTTATGAAAATTGCTTATGTTTATTTGAGACGGAAGTTTACTTGTTAACTGTCAAGAAAAATTTTAAAATGTTATCATGAATGTAGAGACAGCCTCACTATATATAGCTTTCCTCACTTATATAATGATGTTTTATTAAATATTTGCTTCGCGGTGTACTTTGATCTTTTTAATAACACTTCTGTGTGCGCATATGATACTTAAGTTGAAATAAATAATTGGCTTATGTCCACAAAAGCGATAAGAAGCTTTGTTTTATTTCTGTTTTTTTTTTCTCTAAAGATCAGCTCATAAATGTACATATGTTGAGAGAGAGATAACCTTAGCGACATATATTTACTGGCTTTTTTTTTTTTTGTTTTCTTTCTTGCAGTTCTTTGGAAAATTATTCTTCTATTGCTAAACACCACCAAAAACACCTTACTTATATAAATTTTCGCTTCCTTTCCCATTCATATTTACACTTAAAAGCATTAAAGGCAAAGGAGATTAAAAAATTCACTTTATTCACATTTATATCGTAATAATTATGGTTTTACTGAAATTCATTACCAACTAGCACTTACTCTGTTATTAGTCTTAACATTTTTTCATTTCATTTTACTTCATATAACAGAACAGCATCAATATTATGTGAAAATTGTAGGTCAAAGGACAAGACTTTTTTTTAATTCCTTTTTAAATAAAAGCGATTAAACTTTCATTTAAAAAACTCTTTACAATTCACGCAGAGTATGTTTAATAAACTGCAATAAATTCATCTGCGAAGCTACAGGAGATGTCTTAATAAGAATGCAGTATTTCAGGGAAATGGCAACTCTGACATTTGACAGCTGTCATTGTTCCATTCTATTAAAAATAGACCATACAAAGCGCCCATAATTCGTTTCATGGGTAATGAAGGAAGTGAATGTTGCCGATTTTTCGAAAAAAGTCATGTCTGTCGATGAGGCGTATATTCATCTGAATGGCTTCGTAAATAAACAAAATTTGGCGAATTTGGAACTTAAAAACTCCTCACGCAATCCATGAGAAAAAAATATTTGCGTTCACCACGAGCAACTGAGTTTGTTACGGATTTTGGTCAGGCGGCATGATTAAATCTTACAGTTTTCAAAATAAGGCGTGAGATCTAGTGAGTGTGAACAAACAGCATCCGTTACAGGAATATGATAACGAAGTTCTTGTAGCGGCAACGGGGCGACTTATATCTGGATGACGACTGGTGATTTCTGTCAGACGCCACCACCTGCCTTACCAAGCATAACATAAAACAATCGATTTTTTTCAGGATCGATTTTCAAATCAAATCATTTTACGAAATTCCGATGTCAACTGGCCACCGAGATTGTGCGATTTAACGACCGTGCAAATTCTTTTTTTCGGGTTTTCTTAAATCTCGGCTCTATGCGAATAAACCAGAAAGACTTCCTAAGCTCAAGGCCGAAATCCAACGCGTCATTGATGAAATACAGTCGCTTCCTTGTCAAAGATCCGTCGAAAATTTCATAAACAAATTAATGACTTTTCATAAGTGCCCCGGGCGGTCAATTGGCGGATATTTCATTCCATTCTTGATTGGGACATGTCTACTTTACAATGTAATGAAAATATGAAAAGTCACCTAAAAAAGACGCCTTTTTTTAAACGAAGTAGTGTACTTTTCTTCAGATAAACTTTATTATTTACTTTACATAGGTTCAAGCAAACTTCAAAAAGGATTGTATTCTCGATGAGTAAGATGTTGTAATTGAAAGATGGTTAAGTGGAAAATTTCTGCAATATTTGCGTATTGTAATGTATTATGAATTCCTGTTATTGAGTCAAACTGTGAGCCCATGAAAATTTATTTAAAAAAAGCACACTTTAATACGTAGGCGTGGCAGATTTAGAATACCGTAGAAATTTGTTTTGTGTATAGTCTATGAGTAGTAAGCAAAACACCCGAAAAAGAAGAAGGATCTTTTCAGCTTATTTGATATTATAGGCGTGCCCACTTTACTGATATGGCCCATTTTCAATACCAATTTTCTAGAGAGAATTTCTAAAATTTGAAGTCGATATCTTTCATTTTCGAGAATGTTTATCAAAGAACTATATATAGACGGGCAGACGGATATGCTTAAATCGATTCTAAATTTGATGCTGTACTTTGTCGGGTCTTTGAAGGACAGGTGAACAAACAGGTAGATTGGCAGGCAAAGGCATACCTGACTTCAATCTAATTTTGTTATTGATCAAGAAAGGATTTCTAAAACCTTCTTCTTGATGTTGCCAACATTTTGACAAATTGAAAGCAGGCTATAATTCTATGATGAGTATAAAAAGTATATAGATTCCATTCTTATAACACTACCTCGACACCATCTTCAAGTTTATAGACCGTATAGTGTGGTACTCTCTAATGCAGACTGCAATCTAGGCAGTAAAAATAAGTTAGCGTTTTTGGACAGATAAGTGTAGATAAAATTCATTTGCGATAGATTTCAATTCTTCTCCAGTTTTTATTTCAAAAGTTAGTGAAAATGGTCACATTTTATTGTTCACTGTTTACAGTTCACTGTTTTATTACAGCTCACTGTTTTATTACAGTTTACTGTTCTATTACAGTTCACTGTTTTATTACAGTTCACTGTTTTATTACACTTCACTGTTCTATTACAGTTCACTGTTTGCTTACAGTTCACTGTTCTATTACAGTTCAGTGTTCTATTACAGTTCACTCTTTTATTACAGTTCACTGTTCTATTACAGTTCATTCTTTTATTACAGTTCACTGTTCTATTACAGTTCACTCTTTTATTACAGTTCACTGTTCTATTACAGTTTACTGTTTTATTACAGTTCACTGTTCTACTACAGTTCACTCTTTTATTACAGTTCACTCTTTTATTACAGATCACTGTTCTATTACAGTTCACTATTTTATTACAGTTCATTGTTTTATTACAGTTCACTGTACTATTACAGTTCACTGTTCCATTACAGTTCACTGTTTATAATTCACTATTCTATAACAATTCACTACTTTTTTACTGTTCACTGTTTGCAAAGAAAACAATTTCACATGCTGAAGTTATAATTTTATTTTAACATTTAAGATAATTCTACGACAAAACACATTACAATAATTCTGTAATTAGTTTAATAATAACAATAATAAATTCAAATTAATAAAAATCAGGATTTAAATAAGATTCACATATAAAAATATTAATACATCGCATTATTTCCTTAACCATAACATCGCCCGCGGCAACGTTGATAAGATGGATAACGTTGATAACGTGGATAACGTGGATAATATGGGTAACCACGACGACGACCACCACCAATACCGTAACTGTAGGATTGCCGAGTATTACGTATAAGGGTTGGGCTGTTATCAATCTTTGACGCTAACACTACATCACTCTCTAAATTGGATAACGGCGAAATGGATACGGCGAAAATCAAATTCGCAGGAATGATTATTAAACACAAAAGCCATATAAAAATATGCATATTTTTGTTTATCTTATTTTTTATTTATATTATATTTTATTCAAAATTCGTTTACACTTTAATTAACAATTATAGAAATTTGTTAGGAAACCTCACAAAGTGTTATTGTTAATGGATGCTTTTAACATTTACATCTGAGATGAGTTTTTGAATTAAATCGATTTTTATACTAATGCGCGAAACATAGCTATTAGTCACACACAAATGCAGACAGACAGTCAGACAGACAAGCTCATATGAAGTAACTTCTCGTTAAATTTTATTAGTATTTATTGTTACTCATTACCTAATTACCATTTACGTAGTATGATATAATAATATTTACCAAATATTAAAAACTATTAATAAGATAGTTTGCTACATTAGCTAAAAAGCTTGTGGATAAAAGGCACGGAAAGGTCTACTGCTTGTCATTCGTTCATCATTTTCTCTTAGCTCCATTCTAAGGTTATAAAAATTACATCGAAAATCTGAAATTTGATAGAATGTAGAAAATAGAGAAAAAAGGTATTGTCTGCTCATAGATATATAGTTTTAAACCTTTAATTGGATACGAAAATCTACACGCGTGTAGTAGATATTAATCTAGAAACTTACAGAATAATTGTTGCAAATATTTGAAGAGCGAAGAAATGAGTCTACCTTTGACTTATTATCAGGAGCATTTTAGAATTTTTCTTTAATTTTTTACTTCCTTAATTCCCAAGGGATAGTCGTTTTCATTAACTTACTTCCATTAGCTCGGTAGCTAAGTGGCTTCCTGGGTTTTCTTTAATTAACTCAGTATATATCCAGCACAAATGATGCCTTTTGATGTTTTCACTTACGAATTCGATAGAAGGCAAAAGTGATGAAAATTATAATATTTTTAAGTCTAAGCTTCGAACGCTGTCACTTAAGATTGAATAATAGGTTTGGAAATTTGGTAATTTCAGTCGTGACTATTGTCGCTTTATACTGCATTTAAAGGATCTACTATATATTATAATTTTTTTACCTTCCGACCACACCCTTTTTTAAACGGAAGCTGCTGTAAGTATGCCACATTTTAACATAACGGAGCTGGGGATCCAAAAGATTTATAGACAGACAGGCAGGCAAGACAAAGCGGAGAGAGACAAAGCAAAATCAACTAAAAAATTTACACACAAATCAGGATCAGGGTTATCATGTGACTTGTGTTGATTTTAAAAACTTATAAAATAGCCTTTTGAAATGTGTTTCGCGATAGTCGGTTCCATTAGCATCTTATAACAATATCGCTAACTTTCCAATAGAATACGGGAAATTTTCCAATATAATGAGAGAGTCGTACAAAAATGAGATATAAATTGAGGTTCTCAGCTGTTTTTTTTCTTACAAATGCAACTTTGAAAAAGGTTGTAACAGTAAATTTTCTTGGTCTATACTCAATTCTAATGCAAATTTGTTCTAACCGACACCTAAGTAGCTAACAAGAGAGCGCAGAAGGTTACTATCGCCAACGTTTAATTTGCTTACATGATGCTATAGTATCAGTTTCTATGCGACATCGCCTAAAAGGCGACATGAGAAACGTTACAGGTACTATAATGAAAAAAGCACGTCCAGTGTACTTACATAGTGTACGGTGTAGAGAGTGTAACAAGGAGCTCTAAAATTCTTCTTTTTGAACTAACGCCGAAGAGAATTTTCTGCTAGTAGATTTCCGAAACTAAGAACGGTCAACAATTGTCTGAAAGTTCAATATTTTCCTATAAATGAATTACAGATCGTTTCTTCTTAAAGTACCACTGGAGGAACAGTATCCAAAATTTTGCTAGTTATTAGAGAAAATCTTGATTGATTTGCCTGATCTTTAAATTAGGCTTAGAGATAATGAAATTTAATATGAATAATTTTATATTTTTTTTTCTAACATTGGAAGGTGATCAAGGGAGTAACATAAATTACAGAAATCTTGAGAATAGATCTTTTAGAAATCGAATATAAAGGATTATATACAGGAATTCAAAATATCAAAATCACCATAATCTTAATTAAACTCCTCCCGAAGGTTACAACAACAACAAAGTAATTTGCAGAAAATGTAGAGGTACACTTTTGCTCTTATAAATTTTGCTTATTTCATTTTGTCACGATTGGATCTTCGGGGCTTTACAATAAATCTTCCTGATTTTGTAAATATACTTTGCGAAAATCGTGAATTTTTTTACTAATTGCAAATTAATTGGGATTGGTTAGAATAAATAACAACAAAAAAATCTGAGAATATAATAAAGTTTTCGCCGTCACTAGGTAGTTATAAGGTAGACACATAGGTATAAGGCAGACGTTTCTGAAAATAAATAAAATTCATATGCATCAAGTGCAAATAGTGCTGGTTTTTATAATCTACAATACTTGAGGTACGGGGCATCTTAATCTGTGCGGATGTATATAACACGCAGATAGGCTTAAGGCATACCCAGCTCTTATTACACTGATTAATTCAGAATAATTTTTTTTTTCAGACCAATTTTAAGTTTGTCTGTTTGTCCATTTCACTGTTCAAACGTGCTTCTGTCTGTGTATTTGTCTGCACCTCGGGCCGTTCGTCCGTCTGTCTGCCCGTCCGTCTGTCTGTCATTCCGTCTGTCTGTTTATCTGCGCGTCCACACGTCTGTCTGTGCGTCCGTCTGTCTGTACGTTCGTCTATCTGTGCGTCGGTCTGTCTGTGCGTCCGTCTGTCTGTGCGTCCGTCCGTCTGTGCGTCCGTCTGTCTGTGCGTTCGTCTGTTTGTGCGTCCGTCTGTCTGTGCGTTCGTCCGTCTGTATATCCGTCTGTTCGTGCGTCCGTCCGTTTGTTCATCCATGCGTCCGTCTGTCTGTGCGACCCTCTGTCCGTGTGTCCGTCTGTGCGTCTGTCTATCTATCTGCTCGTCTATCCATTTGTCTATCCTACCGTTCGTCTATCTGTATATCGGTCCCCCCGTCTGTCCATCTACCTGTTCGTCTATCGGCCTGTCTATCTGTCCGTCCATCTCTCTGTATATCTGTCCTGCTGCCTGTCCATTCGTCTGCCCATCCATTTGTACTGTTTTCATCTGTTGATCTATGTTCATCACAATTGACTCAAACACTTTTTAGTACATAATCAACTAACTGCGTATTGTAGTTTAACTTCAACACCACCGATTACATGAATCACAATAAAAAAATTAATAATTAATAAGAAGATGATCACAAAAAAAATTATTCATGTGCGATTTTACTGTGAAAATGCATTTCTAAGAAAAACAATAGGTAGCGGCATGCAGCATTATAAAGAGATATAAAGGAGTAGAAGCTATTTTTTTGTATAAAAGAAAACAATAAACCTTTTGTCACTTGGAAAATTTAAATTAATGTTATATAAGAGATTTTATATATATATATATGTATATATATATATATATGTTGGCATGTTTTATTTATTGCTTAAGACTCTAAATAAATCTCGCAAACCACAAGACTTCGAAACTTTTTTGTGGTTAATTTGGATTTTCTATATACAAACTCTTATAATTTCAACGCTTTTTAATTAATTTGCATAGTTTTTCATTGTTTAAGTTATTATTTCATTATAGTCTGCAAAAGTTTTTTTTTTTCAATACAAAAAAAAAATCACATCGACTTTTCTTTTAAACTCTTCTCGTAAAGTTCTAAAGATTAAATTCAATATTCAATAAAAACAATAATAATAATGAGAATTAGTTTGTTACGTAATAACGCGGATAGAGAATATTAGCCTGGGGTGAGTTGAAAAGAATATTCAACGTGTATTAAATAACATTCTTTCGAATCAAACAGCTCAAAGACGTCAGATTATGAGGATGGTTTTCTTCGTATTATTCGTCCTAAGCTATTTAGCCTTCTTTACCCTTTTGTTAAATTTGTTTATGCCTTTCTTCTGGAGTTAAGAGTGTAATTACTAATTAATATTTACTTCGATTATACTATTAACGGAACTAGTCTTTAATTTCATCTTTTTTTTTACACGTTTTATTATTATCTTTTAGTTCTTTCTATCGAACATTTTCTTCTTTCCGTGATTTTACTCTCATTTCATGTACAATAGAGGGTAGTATAGAACGCATTATTTTACGTATTTTTTAATGTTGTTTATGATGTTTATACAAAAAATTTAAATAAGAAAGAAGTTGCATTTGATTTAAAGTTAATCTCTTGACACTTATTAAATGCCTTTTTCCGACATTGCTCAACAGAGATGTTGTTCATGAATAGCTAACAGTATTCCAATAAAGACAATTCAAAGAAAGTAACAAGCTTTATAGGCATGAAGGCCTTTTTATACAATTAAACAGATAATTATACAAAGCAAGCAAAAAAATGGCAACACTCTACGGATATAAGGTTCTCGTAATGGATATCATTGACAAATGGTTTTCACAAACTTCTATAAGTGCAGCTGACTTAAATGTTCTTCACACTTGTTATTAGAAGGATTCATATAAAAACAAATAAAAACGTAATAGTCTGCCAAGTCCGACAATTGAATACTCTACATCCATTCTGCTTATTACAATTCTTTACATACTTTCGTGGGAAAAAACGAAAAATCGCAAATATATAATATTAAAGTGTTGTCCAAAAAATAGACCTTTACGGTCCAAATAGATGATACTATTTATTTTTAAAAAGTAGACCTTTTTTACCATATAAAAGCTGATTCCCCAAGAGAAACGTTACATTTGATGATGATGTCCAAAAAATAGACGTACTTGGTTCAAATTTGTTACACTTAATTTTTATGTCAAATTTCTATTACACACCAATTTTCATTATGAAATATTAAAGATCACACCCTTTTCTAATAGAAAAGCTTACCTTTTATGAGAACCCTTAGACGTGATGGGGTCCAAAAAAGAGACCTACGTGATCCAAATTTTGGTAAAATTTATTTTTATGTGAAATTACTACTAGAGACTCATTTTTACTACAAAATATTAAAAATTGGGCCTGTTTTTACCATATAAAAGCCGACTTCCAAAGAGAACCCTTACAGTTGATGAGGTCCAAAAAATAGACGTACATGGTTCAAATTCATTGCAGTTTACTTTTATGTCAAATTACTATTACACATCAATTTTCATTATGAAATATTAAAGATCACATTCTCCTTTAATAGAAAAGCCTACCTTTCATGAGACTCCTTACACGAAATGGTATACTACAAATGGACGTATGTGATCCAAATTTGATGCAGTTAATTTTTATGTCAAATTATCATAATAATATATAATATTAAATATTAGACCTTTTTACTATACAAACGCTTCTTTTTGTAAAAAGTTTTATAGAGGAAATGATTCCAAAATGGGTCCCATCCGATCCAAACTTCTTATATTTATTTTATGTATGTAATAAAACACTAGTTTCTAGCGATTTTTGTCATATAAATTTTCTTTCAAATAGAGCTTTATAAGGGAAGTGCTTATAAAAATGGTTCGATGGAATCTATTTTTGTCCTTATACCGAAGCATGTCGGTATACCATTTTCCGTTAAAATTCCTCAAAAGCTGCGATCTGTAGGTTGCATAAAAACACATGGACAGCTATCTGGGAGGCAGACAGAAAGACACACAGATAGCCTTAAATCAATCCAAAAAATGATTCTGAATCGGTCGTTTAGTTGCTTCTTAAGCCCTTCTGGATGTTACAGACATCCATGTAAACTTATAACACCCTGTACCACAACTGCTGGAAGGTATAAATGTTTACATATATTCGATAAAAATGATCAAATGATTGAAGATCAGTCCCGTTCAGTCCATATTGTATAGCATTGAAATTCAGTTTCTTCTAAATTTTTCGATATAAAGATGGCAGGTGTGAAGGAGGTGTTCGCAACAGAATATAATTTTTTTTTTTTGCTTATTATATACAAAATAATATGAACACTTTGTGTGCAATATAGTATCAGGATTGTGGGTAGACAACATAAAACTATGGCGACAAAAGTGATGGCAGACCTCAACACTCAGTCCAGCGGCAGCTCTGCAAAACTAACATTCATGAAAGGGCTGCTATTACGAAACCCTTTATAATATCAGCTGTTCATATTATTTGGTCTATCGTCGATATATTTTCAACAATTCCTCTTACTTCTATATTTTTCCAACAACCATGCTAAAGTCAACACAACAAATGTGTCGAAGAGAAAAGTCGAAAAGAAAAGCCAAAGTCCGCGTTAATAATATTCAATTTCAAAATAATAAAAACATTTGCTCATTAACTGTGGCTCCTTTCGCTATTCTCTGTCCTTGGTTTTTGTCTTTGTTCACAATTAACCATAGAACGATTGGGCGTTACGCAAACATCACATGAATATAAAATATGAAAAGTTTTTTGAAAGAAGAAGAAAAAGTTATAATTATTTCATTATATGAGAGAAAAATAAAATAATTTAAAAGTGAAGTTAAACGTTACCAAGTATGCTATGAAATGCTATTACATTACAAGTGATTAATGTAATAATTTACGGGATAGCCCCAAAGAAGATGTTTATATAAGAATAAGAAGTAAAGTTTAGCATATAAATAATTATATTAAACAATCGGTACTTATTTGATTTTTTATCAATCGGGGAAAACATTTTAAAAACCACAAAAAAAAAGTCTTTTTCGCCTTTGAAGTTTGCGGTTAGAAAACACTTTTATTTTTTTACCCGGAAACGGTTTTTTCTTTTTAAACTATTTAAAAATTGTTCAAAATTAAGCAAAATTTTTTTATCCGTCTAAAATATTATACCTATAGAGCACAATTCTAAGCATAATTTTTAATATTCTTGCTGCACTCTGTATATCATTTGTACTAAGCGACGTTGTTTGTAAGTTTGTATACGTAAAGGTAACTCCCAAAGCGACTTCGAACGGACCCACCTAATATTATACTGATCAATTCAGATCTAAAGTCAATTTTAAGCTTATATATCCGCTTGTACGTCTGCCCATCTAATATGTCTCCATGTATTTTCACATGAAGAAATTTAGACCATAGGGGAGTCTTTGCCAAGTCCAATTCCATTTGATTTGAGTCCTTGTATGCTGACTTGCTAGTGGTACTTCTTTATAACTCAGCTACGAAATTGATCGAAATTTGGTATATTAAGAAGTTTTGATCCACGAACGAACCATATTTGAAATGTGCGATGTGATGGTCCATTTCTATGATCTCTCCTCTCAAAATCTTTTTTTTCTTCGAAAAATTCATTATATGGAAACTATTTTAAGAGATAAAATATATTTTAAAATAACTTGAGAAAAATCACTGAGTGATAGATAGTATTTTGGTACAGCAAACTTTGGCGTGATATATTTTTTAACGAATGGGTCAATTTGCTGAACCCCCATTCTATATATTCGTTTACACGAAAATTACATCTTCTTATGATAAAAAAACTTGAATTTTTTTTAAATTAAATTTCAAAAAATTGGTCCATTTCACATGTAAACTAACTGGACTAAATTTTAATGACACATATATCTGCATATCCATTCATATGTCTATTTATCTATCTATCTGTCCACTTATCTGTCTGTCTATCTATTTATCTGTCTATTTATGTGACTATCTATTTGTCTATCTATCTGTCCCTCTACCTATCTGTCTATCAGTCTGTCTATCTATTTCTATTCTATCTCATCTGTCTATCTATCTATCTATCTGACTATATATTTGTGTATCTATCTGTCTATCTAACTATCTATCTATCTATCTATCTGTCTATATGTCCGCTTATCTGTCTCTCTATCTCTATTGTCTATTTGTGTAACTACCTATTTATCTTTCTATCTTTCTGTCTTTCTATCTATCGATCTATCTATCTATCTGTCTATCTATCTATCTATTTATCTATCTATCTATCTGTCTCTCTATCTGTTTATCTATCTGTCTACTTATCTGTCTGTCTATTTGTCTACTTATCTGTTTATCTATCTGTCTGTCCATCTGTCTTCTTGTCTATCTTCTTATCTGTCTATCTATCTTTCCATCCATCTGTCTATCTATCTGTTTACTTATCTATCTATCTATCTATCTGTCTACTTATCTATCTATCTATCTATCTATCTATCTATCTATCTATCTATATATCTGTATATATATCAAATTTTTGGAACTCATTCTGTATCAAGATTCTAATGAGAAATTCCTTGCCTTAGCATGGGCTCAAGATACAATTTTATCTTGAAAATAAATCAAGAAGAACTCTATTAGGCAAAGTGTAGTATGGATATCGCAGGGTCGACTTTGCCAGACTATAATGTTTTTGACTTGTTTTACTTATGTCACAAGTTACAGAAAATTTTGTAAGGACTACAAAATCACACATATATGCACATATACTTATAACACTTCATTGAAAAGTTTTCATTTTCAAAGGAATTTAAAAAGAATGTACTTATATTGTCAAAATACCAAGAATTTTGTAGCGTTATTTTTGTTTATGAATAACATTTGCATGATGAAAACGCATTCATGTACATACATTAGAGACCTTAGAATGCATGTGCGCAGCAATTACATTTTAGTTATAAACAATTCTCCGGAAATAAGTTCTTTGTGAATATCTTTTTTTTGTCTTCTTATTTTAATAAATTTTTTTATTTTATAATATGTCTATGATAGTGTCTCGTAAATATTAAGCCTTGAAATAGAAACAGCATTTAGTTGTTAATTCCAAATATTCACAAACATGCATTAGATTTACATGAAGCAAATGAAACAGCTCTTGAAGGCTAAATACTTTTTATTTTGACAAGAAAAAAGAAGAAAACAAAAATTAGAAAAATAGTTTTCAATTTTCTATAAAATGTTTTTAATAAAATTTTGTAAAAGTAATAGCTAAAGCTTGTAAAAAGTTTCATTAAAATTCAAAAAGTCAAAAAGAATGACACAACGATATCTTCTAATGTTCGTACTGAATAAAGAACAGATATATTTTTCAACCTCATTTTTTCAAGTTCCTAAATCAACTAATATGTATATATCCAAGTATCTGTGCTTTTTTGTTTGTTTTTTATGGACATGGTGGCAGCGCACCGCCAGCTAGTGGCCCTACACTTGGGCAAGACCATCCCTCTTTGTGGATCCGTCCTTATGGATCGGTGACCATCTGCAATCTCATCCTACATCCCCTTTCCTCTCATGAGATTAAGGGTACCGATGTAGCCATTACGTGGCTTTAATTCGGACTATGTCATGTAAAAAGTTGATGCATTTTCACCATCCTTCCGTATTCCTCAGCATCATCGCTACTATGTTAGCCAATGTAATTTCGATATCCAGGGATCTAGTAAGCTCGTTTCTCCAAGATACCTATAATGGATGGACAAGGATACCTTGCAAACTCTCCATGTCTATTTAGGGCCTGATTTGTGAAAAATTTGGATTCTCCATCATTGTTCAACGTCAAGGATTAAGGCATACGTCCACCACCCTTCTATCTCATTTTTCCATTCATGAACGCCACCTTTCGGATGATTGTCCTTAATGTCAACGTTAACTTCTTCTCCTATTATCTTTTTGCCTTTTGTTGTGTATCTCCATCCATCTGTCTATCTATCTATCTGTCTATCTATCTATCTATCTATCTGGCTATCTATTTGTCTGTCTGTCTGTCTGTCTATTAATCTGCCTATCTATCTATCTAGCTATCTTTATATTTGTCTATCTGTCTCTTTGTCTAGATTCCGTTCCGGAAGTTTTGATATTACGGATGCACCTCGCCCTGATTGGCCCGCTATTGAAAAAGTCAATGGACTTCTGCAACTGGTGGAGTAAAACCGATACGCAAGCCGGTCAGGCAATAGCGGATGCGGTAAACATCAATCATATGATAGTTTGAAATCATTTGAAAAAAGCAGACTACTCGAGGAGGTTCAAAAATTTGTCGAAAAACCGCAGAGATCTAACATACCACCCAATATCGAATGTATGCCATAAGGCGAATACAATTTGCTTTTTGTTTATCCCTTTGCTTTTATCTATTTTAATGCTATGGTTTAGTGGTTTTGTTTACTGTCTAATTAAGTGGAGAAAAAATTAAAGAAAAATCCATTCAAAAATCCCCTTTGTTATGCAGACATTTCTTTTGTTCTGAGCACTCTGCTCATGAAAATACGATACAAATAACAGAACGAATATATTAAGTACTGTCTATACTCAAGTCTTGCACACACACACACGGGTGCGTAAATACAAAGCAATAATAGGCAAAGCAAAGTATACGGTCGACAGGTCGCCTAGAAAGCCTAGAAGCGGTCTATTCTCTACCTCAGTTAGGCTGTAAGCTATAATATCTCTAAACAAAATCGCAAATAGACTGTTGTTGTTGTAGGATTACTTTTGCTTTTTTTTGTTATTTTTATTCTAACTTTTATTCTAGCACACACATTACATTTCTAGAAACATATGTTCCAAAGAAGAAGAAGAAGCACATTAGAAACAAAAATAAAATCTACTAAACTGTCGTATATAAATAATGTAAATATATTAAATACTTGCTCTCACATAGCACGTGCTTTGCTTTCCATTTAAATTACTCTACTTCACTCTAAAGAGACTTAAAATGAGATTTTAAGAGAATTTCTTTGTTTTCTTAACTCTTATTTACAAGAAAAATTTTATATTATTATTGAGTGTTTTCGCGTGATATCCACCCTAAGGGACTAAATTCTTCAGACATCAGCCTTAAAAAAAAAAGATAAAAATATTCTCATAAATTTTTTTATAGAACTTTCTTGAAGAAGAAGGAGTTTAAAATTAATATTCTTGTAACGCAATGGAACATCTCTGACTGATCAATTGTTTCTTTTTCAAAGGGTAAAGGCTCCTATTCCTACTTTGAAGCTTAAGGTTGTAAACAAAATGAAAACTCGCTTATTTCCCAATACCTGGTGGACCAAAAAAAAAAAAGGAAAGGCAATCAAAATGCTCGACTTCATTGTGTTCGTTTACATTGCTTTCCATATATTTGAATTTTTGGAAGAATTTAAGTGCGGCTTTCATCTCTCCAAGGTATTTGCTGATCTATTGCACTAACTTAATTCAACTTCTAATTCAATATTGAAATGGTTTTTCTTAGCAAACTAATCATGTAAACAAAGGACAATCTCCAGAATGGGAGATGATGAGAGTATTGGATAAAATCTCTTGACTTCGGATATAGCAAATTTTGCTATCTATACATTTGACGTAAACGAGAGAACATATTTGGAGATTGTTACCAGGGAAATTTGCTTACATGATTAGATTTTATCGAAGACTCTCACCATTTCCCATTGTGGAGATTATGTTTTGTCTACATGATTACCTTCTAGGTCTAGACCAATTATTATAGATAAGGGAATATATATACAAATTTTTATTATTATTTTCAATTTGTGACTGAAAAATGTCTAAATGATGGCATTAATTCATTAGAATGCACTTTATAAATTTTGTTTAATTTTCTTTTTCAAGCAAGTGGCAACTCTGAAATTTGACAGCTTTCACTTAAGGTAATTCGGATTATTAAAAATGGACCACGCAAAGAGCCAGCAATTCGTTCAGTGGGCAATGGAGCAAAGTGAAGTGAATGCGGATTTTTTTGCAAAAGATCATCTGAATGGCTTCGTAAATATATAAAACTGGCAAATTCGGGACCCAGGAAATTCTCACGCGATCCACGAGAAACAAATGCATCCGAAACGAGCCATTGTCTGCTATGAATTTTGGTCAGGCGGCAAGACTAGGTCTTACATTTTTTAAAATTAGGCCGGAATTGGAGTGACTGTGAACAGCATTCGTTAGAGGACCATGACAACGGAGTTGGCCTCAACTAGATGGCATGAATGTAGACGATATGTCGTTTCAGTAGGACGGCGCCATTTGCATATCACGCATGAAATAATCGATCTATTAGAGTAACGATTCCCACGAAATCTCACAAAATTCTGTTACATATTTACTATACATTGCCAAAAAAATATCACAACTCACTAAAAACATACTTGTTTTTATCTTTAAATGAAATAGCGCCCTCTTATCGAGATACCCTTTATATACAATTTTGAGGTTATGAACTAGTCAAGATTGATTGCCAATATAGTAATAATAGTAGTAGGTTTTAACTATTAAACATCATAGTTGAATAAAGAATAAACAATATGAACACATAAGAACATATAAGAAGTTAAATTTAAAATTTCTTTTAAAGAATAAATTATAAGTAAAATAGTAATTAAAATGCAAATAGATTGAGAATATTACTTACATATAAAGAATTCATTAATGTTGTGTTTTTTTTATTAATTTTCTATAAATTTCTTTTCAATTATGACATTAGTTACATAAATTCAATTATAAATATTTTTACCTAATGCTTCAAGTTATTAACATAAATTCAAATTTCTTATGAGATTATTTAACAGTAACTTATTCTGATAACAGACTTTTTACTGAGGTTTTCTGCTAAGCTCTCAATTTCATGTAATGTTATTTAAAACGAAAATGCAATATTAAATGTAAAATGTTAGATAAATTGTAACATGTATACAACAGAAAGTCAGAAATGTTAAATTAATTTTAAAAGGAAATGTTGCTATTTACCAAGTTTAATAGATAAATTTATAAAGAGAGATTGAGAAAACTAAAGAGTGAGAGAAAGCACGTAAAAAGAGTATTAATGTCGATGTTATGTGTTTATATGCTCTTTACTCTTTTTTGTGATATATGCGCAGCTTCTGAAGTTGTATTATATTTACTTCAGGAGCATAAAGCGAGTAATAGCAAATATGCCAAGATGCCAACATACATATATATATATACATACGTACAGAAATATATAACATACCAATACACCAACGAAAAAGAACAATCATAACAAAACAAAGCAAAAAAAAAAAAAAAATTTTTTTATAAAAAAAAAACAACTTCACCAACATAACGATTTATTCCTTTAAAACGAAGGTATACTAATGAAATCAATGGTTTAGTAGATACGTTAGCTTAAAGGGTTACGCATGTAACGGACGGTTTATTGTTTCGAATATGATTTAAAAGTGAATATTTATTACACACGAAAGTATTCAAAACAAATTTTTTTATTCAATATTTGATGACATATTGTTGTGATTAATATGTGATAAGTTAAAAATTCTTTAAGAAAATCTGAAAACATTTTTGTTGTTTTTTATTTATGTTAAGAAAGTGAAAATTAAAAAGTATCCCATCATATGATTATAAATTGTAACATTATGGGAGAGAAAAACCAAAAAAATAATTCCTAAGAAGCTTACGAGCGACTACGACATATTAAATTAATTGCTTTATAATCTAAAATGATGATTTCAAAACCAAAGAAAATTAAACGAAATTAAAAGATCTTATATAAGAGAGAGAGAGGCAACCATGCTTCCTTCCACTATTGAAATATGAATGTATCATTCATCTGCAACGTTATATCGCGATACTAACACTAACGAATCTCTAACGAATAAGTGATTTTAAATCTTTAAAATTGACTTGATTAGAAAACTTCATTTAGTTATTTAGCTATTAACTACACGGACCCGGCTGACAGGTAAGCAAACATTCCGTTATGTTGTTTACGTTTTTGTTTTTTTTTTCTTCTTGTTTTTTTTTCTCTCTTGCTAACATTATTTATTATACCAAGTTTTGCTGAAAAATAATTGTAATTTATGAGTGAAATGGTGACTTTGCTTGCTTGCTGGCTTGCTTGCTTTTTGCGTCCTTCTCCTCCTCCTTCTCATCTCATTTTATGATGGAAGTAAAGGCAAAAGGTCTCCTAAAAGCAGGCTATGATAATAATAATAAACCGCAGACATGTATATGTAAACGTCTTTTTGGCACTACTTGGCTACCTGACGACCTGGTGTATACCAAGCCAAGTTATTCTTTGCATAGTTTAAGAAATTTATGTTGTTGTACTATGTATATATAGATATATATACATATATTTATATATATATTTACAACACATACGAACTGAAACATTTATACTTAAACGTTCACATTTTAACTGAGAAACTACAACTTGGTAATATTTTAGCGGTTTCCCCCAAATAAGCGGTTTTCCTTTGTCATTATGTATGCAGGTTGGGTTACTTTTATATATTACTTGGTATATGTATATATAAATATATATATATATATAACTTTTACAACATAGTTGAATGAAATGAGGAACAAAAAGCAACCGAAACTAGTTATATAAGAAAATATGTTCTTTAACTTATCTTCTCACATAAATAGTATATAGTAAGAAAGAACGCGGTGACGATGAATCCAATATTATATTATGTTTTCTTAGTTGCCACAAAAATGTAATTCTCTAGTCTAGTTTCTTAAGTTTTCATTAAATAATATAAGGAAATATAATTAAAAGTTTTTTTTTTTTTTAATTAATGTCAAGACTAATCTTCATACAAATTTTATTAACACATTTCTAACTCTCATTAACACTCTCTTGCATTGCAAGTCATTCATAACGGTGATTTAACTATATCTGTCTGTCTGTCCATTCATTAGCCTTCAATTGCTTTAGAAACATCAAACAATCACAGCATTGTCAAATTCTATTGTAAATTACTGGTTCTATGTATAATAAAATACTCTTTCTATTGTTCACATTCTCAACTCGTTCAAATTTTGTTGGGATTCTTCCCATTTCGAAAAATATTAAGCGCCTGTATTGATTAAAGCATTGTCAAAATCTAGTGTAAATTACTGGATCTATGTAGAATAAAATTCTCTTTCTATCGTTCGCATTCTCAACTCGTGGAAATTTTGTTGGGATTCTTCCCATTCCGAAAAATATTAAACTACATTGATCAAAGCATTGTCAAAATTCAGTGTAAATTATATCTATGTGTAATAAAATTCTCTTTCTATCGTTCACACTCTCAACTCGTGGAAATTTTATTGGGATTCTTCTCATTTCGAAAAATATTAAACTACTACGTTTCATTTAGACTACCGTCCAATCTCTTTGCTATACTGCCTTTCAAAAGTATTGGGAAAAAATAATGGCTTGTAGAGACATGTGGGTTCCTGGAATACAAAAATTTAATTTCAAAACAACAATAAGAATTGAAGCCAGCGGGAAGGTGCTCTGCTACACGAAAGCCATTGTTAAAATAAATCATACTACAATTCCATCAATCGATTTTGAAAAAATTTTAACAGAATAAATCTATAAGTTATTTTCTGAATCATTTGCAATCAAGGAGTGTTGGACCGGAAGTATTCCATTACTTCAAATGAATGATGTTTAGAGTCTGGATATTGTAAAAGGCAATTACGTGCCATTTTGGTTTGATTTGATTCTATTCAGGTAAAGATGCCCTTCGCACAGCTAAGCCCATTGACAAAAATGTCGATAAAATTACAGAAATTAATCGGCATGTTAGTTAAAGTCAGTTAAGGGCAATGTTGGTTGCTTTGATTCCGTTCAGGTAAGGATAAACTTCGCGCAGGTAAGCGTATTGACCGACATGTTAGCAATTGCCCCGATACTGTAATAGTTGATTAATTGCAATTTTCATTTCGTTCGTTCAGGTAAATATACACTTTGCCAGGTAGGCCAATCGTTGAAAAAATCACAGAAACTATCGAAATTGATCGGCTTGTTAGCAATCGTTCCGATATTGTAACAGTGAATTAAGGGTAATTTTGGTTTCGTTCGTTCAGGTTAATATGCACTTTCCACAGGTAGGCCAGTCGTTGAAAATGTCGATAAAATCATCAAAAGTATCGAAATTGACCGGTATGTTAGCAGTCGCGTAGCATCAGACATAATTCATTTGCATTAAAAAAAAGTTTACGTAAAAATAATGGATTTCTTTTTTCCCCAATTTATATTTTGATAAAAGGAATCTTCCCGTATTACCTTCCCTCTGCCTTTGCTTTCTTATATAAATAACTAATACGAAGAGTCTAAAATTCGATTTTCTGCTTCATTTAATAAAAAAAAAAAAAGAAAGAAATATAGATTTTTTTAAATCCATTGCAAATAAATAAACTTTGACCTTGCCACGTATATATATATATATTTATATATGATATCAATATATCGAATGTATTCGTATAGGCATTTACATAAATGCACCTGTTACCCAGAAAAAGTTAAGAGGCTATTTATTGCCCTGTAGTCAAATTTTATGTCTACGATAACTGTTTATACAATACAATATGAATAAATTTTTTGTACTAAAGCTTTACGTACACAATAATACGCAAATATTTCGTATAATACCCGTGATAATAATAAATAAAAAAAATAAAAAATTATTGTACATGTTTTTCTTTTTTTTTTTTTGTATAAATAAATATTTATAGAAATTTTCAATGTAGTCAGGAAAAAAAAAGGCTAAATATAAAACATGGGATCAGGCTTGTTGTAAAAAAATTAAAGACAAAAAAAATGAAAAATATTAAAATTAAATTAAAAAATTATAAAAAAAATATACAGATAAAAATTCAGGTAAAAAATGCAGCTAAAAATTCATCAAAAAATTATTTAAAATATTTTAAAGAAAATTACAATAAATTTATAGAGAAATTGTAATAAATTTATCGAAACGCGATAACTTTTTTTTTAGATAAACTTATCGAAAGAAGAACTTTCTTTGAAATAAACTAAAATATCATTTTACAATATCTCCAAAAACTTATAACTGTCATCATAAAAGTCTTCAATACCGTTATTATCATCAAATTGCTACACACACACACACACATGGTATATATAGAGAAAGAGAATGAATGAATGAATAGCGAGCTAGCTAGTTCTTCTTTCGATAGTTAAAGAAATAGATGATAAATTCTTTTGAAAGTCAATAACAATTGTTGTTCACAGACAATCGATAACACAAACATCACCTGTCGCTGTCAAATTGTCACTTGAATCCATATGTTAGACGAAAGAAAAAAAAAGAAGTTTGCAAAATATTTAGCTTGTGAAGGACAACTTACGCACGTGAATAATTCTAACTCATCCATACATATGTTCTTTTAAACACACAGAGAGTGAGAGAAACTCCCAGAGTGAGAGAGAGAGAGAGAGAGAGACATTAACAATAGAAGTATGCATAGGTAGATAAGATAAGAAATATGTTCTTTTTTTTATATATGTATTCATACAAATGTGTGCCGGTAAAGTGGATATGAATCAATCAATATGAGAACAAAGTTCAATCATGTATTTCAAATAACTTTCATAGAGAAAATTAATTTAAAAAAAAAAATAAATAAAGAAAGAAACAAGTAAAGAAACTCTATCCACATATTCTGTTGTGAATCTTTGATATTCGCTAAGTAAAGTTTCTGTTTTGTTGTTGTTGTTAGTTTAAGAAAATTCTTATGCAACAAAGTATTTTGATTAATTCTCTTAAAATTCAGATGAATTTTTTTTTTATTTTAGTTTATAAAATAATGAAACACTTTTGTGAAATCTGTTTTTTTTTCGCTATTTACTTCAATTCTTTTCATATCGTTTTATAAAGCGTATAAAGCTTAAGAAACGTTTTGAAATTGCTTTCGTTTAATAAATTCACGGTTTTTCATAACTCTTCTCTGAAAGAAAAAAATCAAAGAAGCGCCCCTACGCTCATCAAGAGAACAGATGAGCAGATAGAATAAAGAGAATTAAATAAATTAAAGAAAAATTAAATTAATGAACAGAATTGCTGAAGAATGCTCAAACTAAAGAAAAATTGAAAGTCAGAACAATGAGGATATGGTCCAAGAATTAAATGAAACGAAGAAACTTAGATTCCAATATTCGTCTTAATATCTCAAACTGAGTAAGAGAATAGTGATTCCAAATGTGCATACAGTTTATAATTTTAAAATTTTTTCTGTTGTCCGTAAATATCATATACATTTGGAAATTTTTAAAATTGATTTCATTCTTTAAACTTAATATATATTTATTTAAAAAAAATAGAATTATAGTGTTTTGTTAACAAATATATTAAGTTTTAAGCAAAGACACATACCTGATCTCAATGTTTGAGGCGACCGTATTAGCAAACCCGAGTTGCAATCAAATTCTTCCATTTTCTCAACGTTTTGATTTGCAATGTCTTTTTGAAAATGTAAGAAAACTTTAATTAAAAAAAAAAAAATTAAATAAAAAATAATGTAACAAAAAATTTTTGTAAAATTAAAAAAAAAAACCAGAAAATTATCTTCGGCTTCGGACGAATCTTCTATATCCATCGCGCTTATCTAAAACAAGGGAGAAAGTTATATTCGGTTGTGACGAATCTTTTGTACCCACCACCTTTATCTTATAAAAATGGGGAGAAACTAAATTGTAATAGGTGGGCGTGGCAGTGAAAAAATTTCCAATGTTTCTGTCTAATTTGAAGCCGATATCTTCAATGTTGCAACCAAGAGAATGTTTACCATAGGCATTAGACAGGCGGACAGATGGACATGTTTAAATCGATTCTTAATTTGATGCTAACCAAGAATATATATAAGTTGCCTTTTGGTAGTTACAAACCAAATGACAAAATGAAATATACCCTTCATCTTCGGCGGTTGGTATAAAAAATGATCAAAAGAGACTACTTTTTAATAGATGGGCGTGGCAAATTTTTTTATTTTTATGGAATACCGTAAAAATTTTTATTGTATATTGTATTATAGTCTATTAATACTAAGCTGAATACTTAGAAAGCAGAAGTGTTTTCAATTTATTTTGTACTATAAACGTGTCCTTGGACCGACTTAGCCCATTTTCAATACCAAACTACGTACAAGAACTTACAATATTTTTATCAAATTTTAAGCCGATATATTCATTTTTTGAGGCCAGGAGATCACAGATATTACGCAGACAGACAGACAAGAAATGCTTAAATGTTCACTTTTACGGCCTGAAAAATGTTTACCACAGACATTGGACAGACAAATGGACATTTTAAACAAATCAGATACTGATCAGGAATATATATATATACCCTATAGGGTCTCAGATGCTTCCTTTTGTGTGTTGCAAACAGTTGGACAAAATTAATTTACTTTGATCCTTCGGTGATGGGTTTAAAATTATTATACGTGACAGCAAATTTTTTACTATTTGCTTAACTACCATCACGCTATTTAGAAACAGATATTAGAAAAAGATAAAAGCAAAAATGTTGTTACGAAAATCGCAATAATTATCTGTCTGAATACTTAAATATATCTTTAGGAAAGAAAATTCCCTAAAAGCTTTTTCTGTGATAGACCTAAAGGACTTAGTTGGCATTTTAGAAAACGGTTGATAAGAAATCTTGGAAAGTTTAACGGATAAAGATATTATCCAAGCTACCACGGAAATATTGTTACGAAAATCGTCTAATGATGAGATAAGTCCGATTGAAAATTTACGATATTGTTTGGAAAATAAAATTACCTATAAGCTTTACCTGTGATAGACCTAAAATAAGGACGTAGCTGACAATTTGGGAAAAATATGATAAGAATTCCCGGAAATTTTATCGGGAGGATAAGAGATTATTAAAACTACCGCGGAAATATCGTTACGAAAATCGCAATAATGATAAGATAAGTCTATCTGAAAACTTAAATATATCTTTAGAAAAGAAAATTCCCTAAAAGCTTTATCTGTGATAGACCTAAAATGAAGACGCAACAGGCGATTTAGAAAAAGGTTGACAAAAATTCCCGCAAAGTTTACCAAGGGTAAAGAGATTATCAAAACTACTCCCGAAAGTCCAGCGTGTTGAAGGATTAACAGCCATAGCGTAATGAGATCTAGTGTTTGTGATTTTCGAAAGAGCTGTAAGTCGAGGATATGATTCAAACAGAACACAGTCAAATCGCCATATACGGAAAGAGAATACGAAAGAGATCATTAAAGTTAAAAGGGCGGCTTCTGTAAATAATACATTTTATAAACAGTTCTTCTACAAACTGTAAATGAAATCTATAATATATTGGCAAACCTAGATAAGTTACTAAAAGGTGCCGCTAGCAAGTCTACATATAACATAAGTGGGTTCAAATCCTATTGCGGTTAGAATTGGTAAAGAAGTGCCGCTACTAAGTTAGCATACATACGTGGGTTCAAATCCCCATTGCCGTTAGAGTTGGTAAAGAAGTGCTGGTAGCAAGCTAGCAGCATATGCGGGTTCAAAACCTCATAGAGTTGGTAAAGAAGTGCTTCTAGCAAGTCTACATACATACGTGGGTTCAAAACCCCATTGCATTTAGAGTTGGTAAAAATACCAATAAAGGCGTCGCCGCATATAGTCTAGATTATCTCTTGCCCCCCTTCATGTAAATTTCTGTACATAAAGATCAAGCTATAAATTGATAAATAAAATCTCTATGCTCTTCACAATCTCTCTCGTTCTTGCATGCCTAAGCAAAACAAGAAAGATCTAAAAAAGAGATGCAATTACTTACTGTTTAACTGTAATCACATTTCGGACGAGTTCTTAGTTTCTACTTTGTAAACTTCTTGCTTCCGCTCTTTGATTTCTTTGCTCATGAAACGCTATGAAAATATTATTTCAAGCCATTCATCCATTTGTAAATAGATATTTTTATACAGTATTCATGGCGTTTCATTCTAATTTTGAAAGGGAAGTATGCGAAAAAGTTGTGAATTTAATTTAATTTGCATGCTGCTCTTCATTGACAAACTCATAAATAAATAATTGAATTGAAATAAAACTTAAACATTGGAAAGCATAATAGAAGATACGCTGAGTCTCTAAAGCATATTTGAAATTCTAAAAAAAAAATGAGGGAAGCGAACAGAACTTCTTTAGATAAATGATCCTAATTTCTCTTTTAATTGCTTACATTTTCATTTTCGTTCAAGATACGTTTCGCTTTTGTGAGGATAATATTTTGAATCCTTTGGAAAATTTTCTGAAAATATTTGTGAACAAAAAAGTCTCGAGTTCGTTTTGAAATTTGGCAAATCTTACATAAATCGATTCTTTTGTACTTTTTATGTTGAATTCTAAAGATCTAGGGATTACCAAAGCAGTCAAATTCGTCTCTTATACGAAAACTGTTCACGTGATTGCTCCATTATATAGAAATGCAAACATTTTTCTAAAAAAAAGAAGATTAAACGAGAATTATTTTCTAGTAAAAAATAAAAAAAAAAATCCATTATTCCGTACACTGCGGGTGATTAAACTTACTTTAAAATTGTGTTCATTTGAAAAAAGAGAATAGAAAGTTACTTTTAACTTTAATAATTGACCATAAATCGTATAAAAAATTTCTAACTAAGCGTTGAGTGAGTACTGAGTTGAACAACTGAAAAAAAAAATATTTTATAAAAAAAAAAACTTACAAGCGCACCCTAAATTATGTTTATGTTTACATATATGCAGGGAATATGTTTTTGGTGCCAATTATGAAAGGATTTGCTATTTGAACTTTTTTTTTAAAGTAAACGTTGAATTAATCAAAATTAGCAAATGTTTAACCTTCTTGTCGCACGAAGTACTCTATGATGCCTCTATGCTATTACTTTAAGTTCACTTTCTGTTAATTGACAACTTGCTGCTTGCTCAAGCATATATATACATATATATATATCAACTTAAAAATCTCTTAATTAAGTTAATATACTACTAGTGCCTACAAGCTCTAATGCTAATGCTTACGTCAAACTGAGCAATAGAGCGAGATAAGAAGCAGGAAAATTATATTCATACCTTTTGCAAGTATTTTGGAAATTTTGCAATCTATCCCACTCAAGTAGTAAGTATTAGGAAGTCTTCGCTTAACTTTTTTATACAATTTTTAAAGTATTTCAAATGTTTACTCATATACATTAGTGCTTTGCGACTATTTTTATACCTATTAGCGAAGGAATGGCGATAAAATAATTTTCTCTTTTCATTTGCAGAACCCAGAAAGAAGCTTCAGAGAATGCACAAGGTAATCACCTTCTTGATCAACATTAAATTTAGAACCGATTCAAGCATATCCACCCGTATGTCTGTTCGTTCTTCTCTCCGTCTTTCCCTCTGTCCATCTTTCACACGTGTCCGTCTTTCCCTCTGTCCATCTTTCCACATGTCCGTCTTTCCTTCTTTCCCTCTATCCGTCTTTCCGCGTGCCCTTCTGTCCATCCGTCCGCCTTTCCGTACGTAATGTCTATGATAAATTTTCTCCTGTCCTTAAAAATGAAATTATCGGATTCAAATTTGTTCCCAAACATTGCAAATTCTTTTACATACTTTGCTATTGAAAATGAGTCAAGTCGATCACAAGCCACGCCTACGGTCTGAGATAAACTGAAGACAAGTCTGTTGTCTGTGATGTGCAAAATAAAAATTTCCATTGTATTCCATATAAATAGAAAGAATCTGCCAAGCCCACCTATTAAAATTTAGTTTTTTTCATCCTTTTTTAAAATAAAGGTAGTGAGCCAAGTCGTTCACAAGTCTATTTTCTGGCTGGGTGAAATAAAAATTTCCACTGTGCTCCATAAAAATAAGAATAATCTGCCACGCCTACCAAAGTATATATATACTTGATCAGCAACAAATTTCGAACCGATCGTCCGTCAGTCCGTATATGCGTTTGCGTACTCCTTCCTGGTCACAAAGATAAAGATACCGACTTCAAATTTGGCTGGAAACATTTGAAGTTCTTGCAGAAAATAAGCCAAATCCGATCAAACCGACGCACCCACAATTTGTCGTAAAGTGCGAACCTGTTTGCTTTTAAAAGAAAAAATAGTTGGGTTTTTTGCTCATTATTCAAACACCATAGCAAAAAGATCTATAAAAATTTCCATATTTATATATGGTTATCCTCTTTCATAAAAAGGATCGACCACGGCCACCCGATATAATTGAATATTGAAATTAATTTTTATTTTGTGAAGACGTTAGTTAAATTAAGAAATAAACTTGGCCTGTTGGCCTTGGCATGTCCGTTTGTCCGTCTGCCCATTTTTTTGTTTCTTTATTTGTGGAATGTCTGCAATGACCATTTTCCCGTTCGCAACGATTAAGATCTGTGGGTCAAATTTGGCAGGGACATTGTGAATTATTACACAAAGCTTAGTACGGAAAGTGGACCAAATCGTTCAAAGGACACTCCTACGCTAAAATATAAACTGAAAAGACCTCTGTTTTCATTATGTTTTGTTTACTACTCACAAAACTGCACAATAAGAATTTCCACGGTATTCCATTCAAATGTAGAAAAACTTTGCCTTGCCTATCCAATATTATAAAGTATCGAAGTTTAGTTTTTTTCCACATATTTTTGAAGATAAAGGTGATGGGTATAAAATACTCGGTTCCATCGAATTTAGTTCTCTTGCTTGTTCTTTATATAATTAAGTTCAATATACTCTCGTCAACATAAAACGTTTCACATAACGTTTCGTTGCCTTATTTAAGCACACTTTAAAAAAAAAGGAACTTCGCTATTTGGCGATTGCAGACGGAAGTCCCCGCCAGAATATTCAATTAATAGACGCATTTTTTTTTTTCTTAAAAAGTTTGATTAAAACCTTTAATTTTGTAAAAAGGCCGTTATATCGTATAGTGCCAAATTTTGAACATATATACCTTTTTATAAAAAATCTCTCTTTTTATAAAAAGTCTCAGTTTAGGTTCGTAGTTTAGATACGGGCTGGAAGGAACCTTTCATTTACAATTCCAGAAATTGATATTTGCACTCGCACGTATCCGGGAGTCTATAGCGATTAATTAACAGAAAAGCTTCTTCTACAAAATAATTTATAAACCTGTATGTAAACTAATAATTTCTATAAATTATTTACCAATCGTAGTGGAGCCCCCTATGGAATTACTGCTGATTTAGAAAATGAAGAAAGATTACAGCCAAAATGAATGAAGTAAGAAAATTGTATCTGACTGTACCGAATCATTTATCCCCACCACCTTTACATTAAAAAACTAGAGAAAACTAAATTCTAATAGGTGGGCGTGGCAGTGAAAAACTTCCAATATTTCTGCCAAATTCAAAGCCAATATCTTCACTTTTGCGACCAGAAGAATTTTTACCACAGACATTAGATAGTTAAGCAGCCAGAGAGATGGACAGACGTACCGGCTGATACGCCTGGGTGGATTCGGAATTTCATATTTATCAAGAGCGTATACATTTTGTCTGGTTCCAGGAACATCTTTCTTAATTTTAAAAACATTTTCACAAAAAAAATTAAAGTTCAATATTACATTATATCGAGTAGGCGTAGCCGATCCTTTCCGTTGTTAGCGCAATACTTTTGGAAATTTCATTAATTCTGTGGTTTAATGAGCAAAAAATCCAATTTTTGTTTTGCTACCAAAAGCAGTCTATGTCATACTGTGGGCGTGTTCTTTGACCGATTTCGCTCATTTTCAGTACAAAGCTGCGTGCAAGAACTTCCAATGTTTTTGCCACATTTGAAAGCCGCCAGGTGAATGTTTATCACAGACAGACGGACAGACGCACATGCTTAAATCGATTCTAAACTTGCAGCTGTTCGAGAATATACTTTTTGGGGTCTCCGAAGTTTTTTTTGGTAGTTACATATCAAATGATAAAATGGAATACATTCTTCACCTTCGGTGGTGGATATAAAAAATTAGACCTTCTTCTACAAAGCTATTTACCCACGGCGAACATACACCACTAGGATATCTCGCAGTCTGCTGCTTATATGAATAAAGTCTTTTGGGTCAAGTATGCTGTGCATAAACTTTACTCTGACGCTGAAACACGTTTCTTTCCATGCTTATCCTAATAATATTAATCTAATATGAATCTTGTTATCCTTCTCTCCCAACTTTATCTAATTGTTAATCGCAATACTAAATGGATCACAAACTATACCCAAAAGATAAGTTTTAAACGCTTTAACCACTCCTTTAACGTGAACTTATTAAACACCGCGAGACCGTTCATTAAAAATACTTGTATTGTTTTTCATGCATTCATTGCTTTTGCGTTCCTTTTGGTTAACATTAGCACATGCTGCTGTCATTCAAATGGATTAAACTGACACAAATAAACCCAGTCTAGATAATGTGTAACTAGAAGCAATTTGACGCATTGTTTGCATTCTAACTTATGGCGGTTTCATCAACAACGTCACTCAATGCAAACGAACGGAGCTTAAGCACTGATTATGTAAATTTTTTTTTGAAAATTTAACACAAAAGAATACAGAAAAAAATATTTAATTGGAATATAAAAAAAGAAATTATTCTAAAGGATAACACAGAAGAAAAAACAACAAGAAACAGTTTTGATTAAGAGAGAAAGCCTAGAAGAATTCGAGAGATTTCTTCCTGTTCTTTGCGATTATGAAAACTCTTAAGATATCTATCTATCTATATATCTATACATCCATCAGCACTTAAAAGTCCAGCTGTAACCTTGTTTTTTTTTTTTTTTTGGATGAAGTATTAGTAAGAAAAAAATTTTGTCCTTAATAGTTAATTAGATCGAAGCTTTGGTTTTTTTTTTTTTTAAATCGAAATCTTACTTAGTGAGGAGTTGCTTAAGGTCCTAAGCGTGGTTTATAGCATTTCCTCAAATTATATATTGTTTCTCTTCCTTCTCTCTAGAAAATGTTCTATAAATCCAACTTTTTAAGTGGATCAGTACAGACTGACACTTCGCTATAGCTTGTATAGTTAAACTTTCAGGTCGAGTCGACTTTTTTACAGCAAGTATTTAATGTTTAATATTTATACCCTTTACCTTCCAAGATAAGTATATAATAAGCTGGACCTGCGAACATGTGCAATATCCAAAAGGACTTAGGCTTGCCAATCGACTAAGAATTATTTTATAAATCTTTTTGAGATAAGACAAAATATCGTACGCCTATCTCTGCGATATCCCTCCATGAATTTTCGAGTCTACTCTTCGTCTTGTAATTTTCAAAACAACTTGATAAAATGTTTCAAAACGTTTTGATCTCAGAAGGAACGTTATTGAAAATGTATTTTGAAAAGTTCGCTGTATTAAGAAAATTTTCTTATTCCGATATATTCGGACAAGAATCAGTGCAAAAACGGGCTTTTGTCATATTAAAGAAATTTTAAAAGTTTGTATGGAATGAGACCCGCCACCCTCTCTTAGGAAAAAAAAGTCTTTATATGTCCAACAAGGTCTTTGATATATAAATTTACTGCAATAAGATTGGATGACGAAGTATTGTGACCAACTATTTTTAGTCAGCATTTAAGGTATCCCCTGAACAAATGAATAAACACAGTTGGACCTCTTATAAAAAGGTGATAACTGTTTACTGAAGATTGAGTAGTTTTTAGAGAAATTTTGAGGGCTTAATTAAACAGCTTATAATGAGCGACGTTCTTTTAGAAAACTATTGAAAACTAAGTTGATCAGTTGCAATGTAACAGCTTGAATCTGATCAATATTTTATTAAAGTGATTCTTAAATGTTTGTCATTTATTAAAGTAGTCCTTAATTATTTCTTTTTCATTAGAGTGGTCCACAATTATTTCTTATTTCTTAGAGTGGTCCTTAACTGATATATATATATGCTTGATGAGTATTAAAAGTATGAACCAATTTATTATATTTAATTGGACCGAATCTTTTATACCCACGATATTTATCGTAAAAAAAGCTTTAAAAAAATCTCAAATTTAATAAATGGGCGTGGTAGATTTTTTCTTATTTTATAAAATAACCTGAAAATTTTTATTGAGTAGTTTAGGAATAGTGAGCAAAAAACCCAGAAAACGGATATGTTTTCAGCTTATTTTATTTTGTAGGCATGGCCTATGACCGAATTGGCCCATTTTCCATACCAAAGTACGTAGTAAAAACTTTCAGCGTTTTGCAAAATTTTATCCAAATATATTAATTTATCCAAGACATTACACAAATAAGCGGACGGACAGACGGACGGACAGACGGACGGACAGATCTTTTTTGTGGATATCGAATTTGATATCTTATAAGGTCTCTCAAGTTTGCTTTTGGAAGTTTGCAAACAACTTAATATACCTCCCGCCTTCGATGGTGGGTATAAAACGAGGAAGCATATATACTATTCAGAAATACGGTATGAAAATGTACCGTTCAATTTGAATTTTATATTCAATTACACAGTAAACAGATATTAGTCCATTTCAGTTTATAACCTTAATATTTTAATTTGCGTTTCACAGCCAAAGACCAAAAGTCAATTACATTACAATATTCCAAGAAAGCGTAAATGGGTCAAAATTCATTATTTTTTCCTCTTTCTGCATATGCTACGATTTTTATACCCTTCATTGAAGGTGAGAGGAATATTCATT
>KK351266.1:51537-63284 GCA_000671755.1 Glossina brevipalpis | reverse complement strand
CGAGATTTCATTTGAATCACATATTTTGGAATGAGATCTGCAAGTTGATTAGCAACGATAAATCCGAGGTGGATCGATAAGAAGTCAAATCCCGGAAAAGAGAAGGGGCCACCCTAGTGTCGGCTATCAAAGAGTGCGTGCGTGCGCTCGGAGTTAGATACAAAATATTTTCTGATGAAACAGTGTAGGGCATAAACTACACAGCGTAGGTGCATAGTATTAAATATATTATAAGAACTAAGCATTTCAATATATATTCGAATGGACTACGAAAATAAAAATCAAGTGAGAGTGAATGCTTCTTTTATACATATATAGGATAATAAATTATCGTAACAACTTAAAAGTTCCGTCAGATGTGGTAGGGCGAAGTGGTAGGCAATATGCATAGCACCTCTTCTTCCTTTAACAGCACAGTCTAGGAAAATTTTTTTCCTCCTTTTAATAGTACAGTTTAGGAAAATTTTTTCTCCTTATAAGAATTCTGGCGACCTCTGATGATAACCCCATTTTCCATTCTTACAACACATAGTATTCAATCTGTGTTGAATCCTATAAGTACTTACTGATTTAAGCCAATATACATAGAGAGTTTACAAAGCACTTTTTTAATTTTGGGGCGTGTTCGTTAAGTACTCAAAATTGTTTAAAAATTAAGTTTTTGCGAGAGCCTAATAAATATTCGCTTAATGGTTTATACACTACCTTAGTTTCCGAGTTATATGAATGGTGCCTTAATAGGAGTGCACTATTTAAATTTTGCATCATTTTTTTCTTTCATTTAATTAGCAACTCTGAAATTTGACAGCTGTCACTTATTGGATAGTTTCGATTATTAAAAATGAAAACCTGCATAAAAGAAGAACGCGTTATAATTGTGAAAATTCATTACAAAAATGGGGACAATTACGGCGAGTTACGCTCGCAAATTTCGCTTGATGTTCGGACGTGAAAGTCCACGTAATGTGTCAACAATACGAAGAGTGGTCAAAATATATAAAGAAACTGGGTCGATAGGAGGCAGTAAGTCTTTGTACTCACCTTTTGTTATAATGATCTATTCCGAATCATTTTTTGAATCGATTTAAACTTGTTTGTCTCTCTGTCTTTCTGTTTATGTGATATTTGTCAAAAAATTTTGCCATTCGAACTACAGGTCGCAATTTTTGACATATTTTAGCGAAATTTGATTAAATAGCAATCGTGTCTTCGCCCAACAATGAACTCTGGACCTACCTTTTGAAAATCCCCTCATAAAGGCTAATTCAATAAGAGAATGCACTATTTAAATTTTGTTCAATTTGTTTTCATTCAAGTGTCAAACTCTGAAGTTTGACAGCTGTGGCCTATATTTATTCCGATTATTAAAGATGAAACGCTACCCAAAAGAAGAACACGATATAATTTTGAGAACCCGTTGAGAACCCGTTACAAAAATAAAGAAAGTCACGCTGAGACTGGTCGACAAACTCGCGGAATTTTCGGTCGCGAAACATGCAATTAATGTGTCAAAAATTCGAAGAGTGGTCTAAAAATTTGAGGAAACTTGGTCGATTAGAGACAGAGATGAAGTCTGTCTTTGCGCTGATGTACCGGTCGAACTTTTGAAAACATTGCTGCCTGAAAACTTGAAAAGAACTTTAAATTCGGAGCACAAAGGCACTACTTAGCAAGTTCGGACCAAAGACCTCTACCTTCATCAATACAATTTCACAAAAAATAAACCTTTTTTTTTCATTTTTAAGTAGTAGTTCCCTCTTACTGGGATATTCATTTTATTCGCTTCTTTTCGGGGCTTATTTGTGAAGGGAAATAAGTTAATTTTCTAATTAAGATCGCAAGATCGAAGGTTCCCCTTTCTATCTCAATTATGTTTTAATCGATAATTATTCTAACAATAGATACTGGATAATAAATATTTATCATATAGATGGATATATTTACATTATATCTCAGTTTTGTAGTGAAGAACGGAAATGCTTTAAAATGTCTTGAATATATGCAAACTAAGAATAATTATAATTATCCGAATAAAATTGCCTAATGGGTGTTTAAAAATATATAATAGGACCTGAGTTGAGTTAAATGTAATTTCTATCTTGTTTTTTTTCGGTCTCAATTAATAATAAAATGTGAGCAAAAATGTTATCACGCAGACTTAAAAAGCTTCCTTTTGTTCATGTAGACCAAACACCTGCATACAAAAAATAAAAACACTGACAATTGCAGCCAACTTAGCCACTTAGAAATATACATAAGCACCATGCTTTCATATCCGTTTCCTCGCAGATACCACCAAATGCCTGAGGAGGTTTTTGTGTGTGTATTAGCGTATTGCCGTTTTCACTCCCCCCTTCCCCTCTCCCATCCGCTGGCTCCAGCAATGCATTTCATGTTGCCTTTAAGGAAACATATTTTATTTAAGTCTCGTCTACTACTACTGCTTAGTATAATATATTATGAAACCCTTCAAACGTTTACCATTTAAAGTAACCACTGGCATTTTAGGCATATGTGAATGCAGATACACCAACACTATCTCCACTATCACCATCATCGACATCGCAACACCGGTTTAGCGTACATAAAAAACTAAGAAACTGGAGAAAACTGAAGGTAACTACAGCTAGAGTTGAACTGATAGTTAAACTTACGTATGTGTTGCAGCACCAAATCTATAACGGCTGCTACGATAACTTTAGTTATGCACCGTGTCGCTCTAAAAAAAAAAAAAAAAGCAAACAATCGCGAAAATTTATTACAATTTGGACCAACAAAAAAGGAAGGAAAAACTTTTTCTTTCTGTTTTTTTTTTTTGTTTTTGTTTTAAAGAAAAAGGGAAAAATGTGGAATAGTGTAGCTATGGTCAGCATAACAGAGCAAATAAGTAGAAAAAGTGATTTTTCAAGTCTCTAAGGTAAATAAAAATCTTCGTATTTTTTACTAATTGTAGAGCAATTAAAATAAAGTTTTTGTTTTTTTTTTTCCAAAAACTTAATTTAACATATTTGAATTCAATGCGCAGTTCGTTAGTTTTTGGTGCAGATATTTAAAAAATTTTAATTTTTTTTTTCTTTTTCAAACCATAGATCAATATCTTTCTTTATTAAGAAATCTTTCGTTCTAAATTAATGTTTATGAAAAATTAATTGCTAATGTTTTGTATCTGTCCTTTCATCATATTACTATATGTGTGCAATGTATAAAACTCTCATACAACAATAGGCAAAGGAATGCAACGAATCTAATTCTTTATGCTGTAAACGTAACAGAAAAATTCTCTTCCACAATAATGGAAACCTTATATTAAAAACAATTAAGAAAATGCCGAATCTTTTATACTCACCATCTTTATCTTAAAAACGGGACAGAAACTAAATTGTAAGAGATGGGCGTGGCAGTGAAAAACTTCCAATGTTTCTGCCAAATTTGAAGACAATACCGTGATTTTTACTACCAGGAGAATATTATATGTTACAGAGACGTACACACAGACAGATGGACAGGTCGGACCTGCTTATATCGATTCTAAATTTCATGCTAATGAAGAATACATATACTTTGTGAAATCTCCAAAGCTGCCTTAAGAGAGCATTACCACAGTAAAATGTGCCAAAAAAGTGAATATACCCTTCAACTTCGATGGTGGGTATATGAAGAAAATGATACCTTTCTAGTATTTTTTTTGAGTTGAGTGGTATGTTTCATTTTGTAATTTTATTTGTAACTCCCAAAACGAAATTTCGGTGATCTCACAAAGTATATATGTAGGCTTGACCAGCGTCAAGTTTTGAATCGATTTAAGCATGTACCTCTGTCCATCTATAATAAACATTCTCCTGGTCGCAGAAATGAAAATATTGACTTCAAATTTAGCAGAAATATCGAAAGTTCTTGCACGTAGGTTGGTATTGAAATCGGGCCAAATCGGTCGACGGACACGTCCACAATACACCGTAGACTGAAAACACCTCTGTTTTCAGAAGCAAAAAAAAAAAACTTAATTTTTGCTTATAAGTTCTTTCATATACATGGCTATTGAAAATGTTCCAAATCGGTCAAAGGACACGCCCACAGTACAATTTAAACTGGACTTTAAAAAAAAACATTGTAAGTGGTGGTGGTAAGTGACTGTGGTATATAAAATATTGAAATTTAATTTTAAAGGTATAAAGATAAATTCGTATTTAACCAGCAAAGACTTTTACCAATAACATTAACAGAGCTCTATGAAAGGTATTAACATAGATCTGTAAAGCAATTAACGTCAAATTATGGATTTGGAAGCCTACTCCGTCCAAATTAAGACATTTAGGAGACTTTTGTAAACGTCATGTGAATCTATATGAAACAACCTTTAAAATTGCATAAAAAATAAAGTCGTGTCTTAAGTGAATTCCTTTCAATAAATGCTTGAAAATCGATATGTTGACGGCAGTCGACGAACGCAAATATGGNAATACACAATATAAATAAAAACATCAGCTAAAGATATATTAATTTTATTATTCATAACGTGACGTTTCCTAAATTACATATCTGGGCTTTCATGTTATTTGTATAACAATTGCAGTGTTTTGTCGGTAGGATATAGAATAAATAACTATGGCCAGGATTACAAAAACAACTTACACGGAAGTAACATTTCTATCTTGATTCCAGTGCCCAAAATCACGTATGATATTCTTAATATTAAAACAAATCAGCATTCATTTAAGGTAAATTGTGAAGTGAAGATAGAAAATAAATTCTTTGTCAGTCATTTTTAAGTAACAAACAGCAACAAAGGTTTGATGTATTTAAGCTTTCAATATGTAAAAAAAATTCATTTTATGCTGAATATCCCTCCTAGAACCATCAAGTATTGTCGCAAAGGGTTCGTTCATATTCGAAGAGGGGCATTCACAATGTAAGGAAAAGGAAAAGAAAAACCTCTGATAGGTTCAAAGAGTTCATAATATTGTTTGGTATTGAATATAGTCTTATTTACTCTAAGACGGGCAAAGAAAATGCAATCAGCTCGAGAGAGGAGATTATTGAAATCTGGCCTATCGATATAATCGGTTGATTGATCACAGAAACACTTCCGAGTAATTCTAATCGTCCAGATTAAAAGCTGCGCTAATGGACTTATAGAGCGAAATAATTACGTTACGAATGGAGAACGGATTGGAAATATATGAGACCGGTAGAGGGTTTGCCTGACAAACTCGTTCGTCCTCCCGTTACGGTCAATTCCGATATGGGAGAAAATCCAAAGAATTTGGAAATTGGTTCGTGAGAAAACATTTTATAATAGTAATAAATATATTATCATATATATCGTATAGTATCGTACATAAATGAATAAATATCTATATATATATAGTACGTATACATCATATCGTATCATATCGTTTACATATATATCATATCTTATATATGTACATATCGTATCGTAGATGTGTATAATATCATATATAAATATATATCGTATATATATATCGTATCGTATATGTATATAGTACCGTATATACATATATATATATATATAAATATATATATATCGTATCGGTTATATACATTTCGTACCACACCATATACATATATATCNAGAAATATTTTTAACGAATTTTTGAAATTTGGTATCACAACGTAACCCGACTACGGAAAAACAGTCAAATTTGAGTCTTTAGTGTGACCAAAATAGAATATTCCAATTCTATTCATAAATCACGTGAATGTTTATAAAAAATACCTTTCAAACAAGTTAACCGAATTTAAATGTCGGTTGCCAGAACTATTTTTAACTACTTAAAGCGAGAACTCCATTTAGCCACCACCGGATAATTAACGGATGAATATATGTTATACTACGAAGGAGCACATGTCTCTTCAATTCTTCATTTTTTTTTTTTTTTTAATTCAATTTGCTGTAATGTTAGCTAGGCTAGGAGGGACCAAATTTCATAACCCCTGCATTTTGATCCTATCGATGTATGCACAAACATTTTGGTGGACAAGTGTTACTTACCATCCGTATGTACACGTCGGAAACTTTTCAGACAATCTTAACGTATTAACCTTTTTGATGGTAGTTGTCATGATTGTAGAGAGTTAAGTCATTCTGCTTTTTGGGAATATAAATTTTCAGTTCAATTCAAAGGATTTGTACTAAACTCTGAAACATTGATGGCAATCGATCTTAAATTGACGTCCAATACAAATATGAATGACATGCCGACACATAAGTGAAGGCAACTTTATGATTTATCTTACGTTCCGACTGTGTGACATAGATATGAAACACAACAATAGTTTTCGTTTTGTCCATTATGATTACACACACACACACACACACCTACAAACACACTCCCATACATAGAAATGTGATAATAACTACATTCAATAGATTATTTATTGAAAATCAATTTTCATTTCAATTTCATTCATTCAGCAACACATGGTGTCTCTATTTTCTTCCGTAATTTAACATTTCAAATTCATTAATTTAAATAGAACTGAACTTATCTACCATTATTTGATGCGTAAATTAACATACAATTAAGCAAATAATGAATTTATCAAGTGTTCCTTTATTTATCTATATCTGCAAAGATGCACCTATAAATGTAACATACAATGTGTGCTTAGTAGAGTTCTATAATATTCAACAAATTGTTCTATGAATAGAACTAATATTCTATTTGCATTGTTCTACATTTAATTATGAACAGAACCACACAGAGTCACACAAATGTTTCTATTTACATATAATTACGTACAATGATGATGGTTATGTGTGCATAAGACAGTCTCAGTCACCTTTGAAATATGATTAAAGTAAAACACAGAAAGTAAAAATTAAGACAAACTAATACATATAAAAATAAATATTTCAAAAACTAAAAAGAAAGAATAAAATTAGCTCTCGAATAAGGCTCTTTTGGATTATGGCCATGAATTTTTTTACGAACTTTTAATCAGTATAAGGGATTAATTTTCTTTTCCCTTTTTTTTTTTGTATATCTTTAGGAATAAGTGAAAACGGATTTTTTTTTTAAATAAACTTTTAAACACAAATGTTTTTAAAAATGTTTTTATCACTTGCTCGGATGTACCATTAATTCATATCAAGCCTCAAGCATTTCATTTCAAAATATAACTTTATTCATTAGTTTGTTGCTTGTGAAAGATTTCGATTTTTTTTAGTTATTGATTTAAAAACGAACCCAATGTTAGTACGAAACTTTTCATTTTTCGATAAAGTTTATCAATTAGAAGCAATCGAATTATCTTTTTTATCCATTTATTTATTTAAATAATTAATCAAATCAATTAATTAAATTAAATCAATTAACTAACTAATTTAATTAATTAAATTATCAAGAATTAATTAATTAATTATTAGGTAAATTATTATCAATTATTTCATATGTATAATTAAATAATTAAAAGATTATGTAATTAAATAGTTAATAAATTAACTAATTTATTAACTTTACTTTTATTATTGATGACAATTAATTTAATTGATTAATTAAAATTATTATTAATATATAATTATTATCAATAATTTAATTCATCAAATAAATTAATTTAATTAATTAAATTATTATAAATATATAATTATCATCAATAGTCCATTTCATAAAATAAATTAATTTCATTTAATTAATTAATTGAAATTATTATAAATATATAATTATCATCAATAATCTAATTCATCAAATAAATTAATTTAATTTAATTACTTAAATTACTTTTAATTACTTATATAAAGTTATTATAAATATATAATTATTATCAATAATAAAATTAAAATTAACGAATTAATTAATTATTTAGTTATACAAATAATTGACAATAATTTACTTAATAATTATTTAATTAATTCTTTATAATTAATTATTGAATACATAATTACATAAAATTAATAAAACATTAAAACTAAAACTAAATTTAATTCAGTGAGCCAATAAGACTAAATGTCTCTTACCGTACACACAGCGAATGATAACAACATACACCCAACACATCCGCAGTATAAGCTACATAACCGATGAGGTATTTGCATAATGTATCAGCAACATCAATAAATCAACTATATACAATTTTTACTTCAAAAATTACTGAAATCGCCCATTACCCCACACGTTATAAAACTTCTTAACCTCATTAACAAATCTATTTAGATTAACAATCGATTTGATAACTACAGGCTAGAAATTCCAAATTTTAACAGTGTTAATAACAAAGAGCAACCTTGAAGACTTAGAAATAAATGCTTATCAAGTCTAGATACATTTTATAGGTTCTTTGAGGATTCTATTTTTTTATTGGCTTTTACAAAGAGGAAGACGGAAAAAATCATTCTTGCATCTTTGCATCTTGTAACTTATCCGAGGTGTCCTCGTAAGTGAGATGATTTCGCCTGGAAATCGGCAATGAATCCATTGTTTCATACGCAGTGTGTTGAAACCACATTTCATGCAGATTGATGTCGTCCAAATGAGATCACAAGAACTCTGTTATTATGTTCCCGTATCGAATACCGTCCTACAATCATTGCAATCACGACTCCTGACCAAAATCCGAACCAGAGAGTTGCTCGTTATGAATGCATTTGTTTTTTATAGATCGCACGAGGATTTTCTGAGCCCCATAAACGGGAGTTTTATGTATTTACATATACAAGTCACATTCAGATGAAAATGCACTTCATCGGTGAACAAGCCTTTTTTCGAAAAATTAATATTCACTTCACTTTGTACCATTACCCATTGAATCGATTGAATTGCTGGCGCTTTGCATGGTCAATTTTTAATAATCGGAACAAACGTAGGTGACAACTGTCAAAGTTCAGAGTTGCCACTTCCATGAAAAAAATGGCACAAAATTTAATTAGTGCACTCAGAAAATCCTCAACAAGAGATCCAAGAGAAACTAATATATTCACAATGAGCGAATTAATGCAGATTTTAGTAAAACGGTATAAGTGGTTCTTACTTTTTCTGAAAATAAGACCGAAATTACAGTGATTGCGAGCGGCATTTATTATAGGAATATGACAACGAAGTATTCTTGTGACCTTAAGCTGAAGAGCGTGAATCTGGATGTCATACGGTTTCAGCAGAACGGCTTCAACTACCACATCGAACATGAAACAATCGATTCACTGACGATTTCCAGACGAAGGGCTTGAATCTGGACGTCATGTGACTTCAAGAGGACGGCTTCACCTAACACATCAAGCATGAAACAATCGATTCATTGTCGATTTCCAAATGAAATAATCTCACGAAATTCTTCTGACAACTGGTCGTCAATATATTGGGATTTAATGCAGTACGATTCCTTTCTTTGAGGTTTTCGATTTTTCAAGTTATAAATTTAATAGTTAGGAGCACTAGATAATCCCTATTTTATAAACAAAGTGCAAATTTATACTACATATAGTTGAAAAGATCTTCAATGCTTAAAAGTTAAAAAGCTGAAGAGCTGAAAAGTTGAAGAGCTGATGAGCTAAAAAGCTGAAAAGCTGAAAACCTAAAGAGCTAAAAAGCTGAAATGCTGAAGAGCTAAAGAGCTAAAGAGCTGAAGAGCTGAAGAGCTGAAGAGCTGAAAAGCTGAAAAGCTGAAGAGCTAAAGAAGTGAAGATCTAAAGAGCTGAAGAGCTGAAAAGCTAAAGAGCTGAAGAGCTGAAAAGCTGAAGAGCTGGAAAGCTGAAGAGCTGAAGGGCTAAAGAGCTGACAGACTAAAATCCTGAAGAGCTAAAGAATTGAAGAGCTGAAGAGCTGAAAGGCTGAAGAGCTGAAGAGTTGAAAGGCTGAAGAGCTGAAAAGCTGAACAGCTAAAGAGCTGAAAAGTTCTTCAATACTTGTTTGCTGGCAGCACTAATCGAGATCAGGTACTATTTTTTGTAACTACCACTATATACTACGGCTAAGTATAGAAACTATTCTATATTTTACAAAAAGTTTATACAGATGGTTTAACCCTTTATCTTTTTAGTGCTTACAATTCGAAAAAGACCGCATTGTTTGTGGAATGACTCAATGAAATTAAAATTGCAAATAATGTACGAGAGTTATTGCTATTGTTTTCTTTTAACAAAAATTGTTTGTTCAGCTAAAACATATGAAAACTTTTTAAAATATTAACAGGTGTAACCGCACACATGTATATATATATATATATATATATATTAATATTTGAATATATGTATATATAGATATATATATAAAGATATGTACAAATTTCCATAAATTATAAACTGCAACTTGAAGTTATTATATGTTCAGAAAAGTTTTACCTAAACTATTTCTACTTTTGGAATGTTTCGGTTGTTTTACGTCAATTTCAATACACTACTGTATGGTTGAAGTAACATATTGTGATAGTATTTTAATATAATGTATATTTATAACAACAACAATAACAAAAATCATTAAAAACTTATGCCATAATATAACAGTTAATAATAATTTAGAGAAAAAAAAAAACAAAAAACAAAGTAACTCCGTGATATTCTTCATAGAAAAAAATAATTATTTTTAAATTCGTAAACACTCCCGCATATTTCACGCAAGAATGAAACATTTAGTCATGATTGTGTCTGATTATATTAACATAATTCATAATAACATGATAGTTAAACATTTTCCGTTTCTTTTCGAAAGTATTTAACACTAACACATTAAAAACCTTTTGACAGACTCTCTCTCATATACTCTCTCTCTCTCTGTAGTGAATACTATACATAGAGAAATTGTTCAATACATGTGAACGTTTAATTCATAAACATAATGTTTTCATAATCATAATTCCATTAAAAGCTTTTTTCGTTTCAAGCGTTCATAAATCTTCTATTATGTGTGTGTGTGTGTGTGTGTGTGTGTGTGTGTGCAATAATCTTCAATCTAATATGCTACGTAGTTGTGTTATGTGAGAGTGCTATAACGATTTAGATGACCATTACGTGTTGATAGGCATGCTATGCTTGATGTAAGATTTAATACAAAATTTATTTATTATTAAATAGTAGAAGCCGGTCCAATTAAAAATTCAAATTCAATGACATTCAGCCTCGCGTACCTAAAACTTGATAATTAAGTTCATTAGCGAAAAAATCTTAAAAAAAGTCTGGATTTGCAGATCTTGACGTCTAGCTAATACCTTTTTCATTGTCTTTATCTCACTACTTCTAGTCGTTTTCTTAATTTTTATACCCAACACCCGACCCTAGCGTTGAATGATAGAAGCCTTCTAGACATGTCCAATTATTTCTGGCTCTCTATTAGAGTTCGAATTATAACATTCATCTTCGTGTATCTAAGACCTGGCGATTAAATCCATCTGGAATCGGTAAAAATCTAAGAAAAGAAAAGAAATGCTGGTCTTCAAGCCTAGCTAATCTGTTCTGCACTTTCTTTGTCCAGCTACTCCTATATTAATTGATTTTTATTCATTTTTATACCCATCACCAGACTTTAGCATTAAATGGTAGAAGCCTTCTAGACGTGTCCAATTTATCTACCGACTACAATTGAACAAATTGTGACGATGTATTTAGCAAAAAATGCCAACAATAACGGTTAACAGACGCAAGGTCATCCTCTGTCACATATTGCAAGAGTTGTCAAAGATAGGCTATCATAGGTCGAATGTAAAGTTCTGCCGCACCTAAACATAACATCTTTTGATTACCACTTGCTCAGATCGATGCAGCATGACTCGGCTGGCACACGATTTCGAAATGCTAAAGA
>KK351266.1:33635-46536 GCA_000671755.1 Glossina brevipalpis | reverse complement strand
TTCAAAGAAATTTCTTACTCTTTGCCCTTCGGTTTGCCCGACTGATTTTACCTCCCTACGTTAATAGGCTTCAGCTTATTGATCTCACCACACTTGGAAAAAGACGCGAAATGTTAGGAGTAGTGTTTATAGCAAAACTGATTAAAGGGTCTATATCTGCTCCTATCCTTCTCCAGGCCATCTCGTTTAACGTTCCTGGTAGATTCACGAGGCAACACGATTTTCTTTACTTACCTCATTGCCGTACTAACTATCAGCTTTTCAATCCTTTTCGGATTCTTTGCAATATGTTTAATAAAAATGCCCGTTTGATTGATCCATCACACGACTTGACTAATAGTATAAAGAGGGTGATCTTTCGGACAACTTTTTAATCCTATTAGTACCTTATTTATATTCACTTCTTATATGTAATTACTATATATTTAGTATATTCTACTTATTATTAATGTTATAAGTCTTGCTGTTAAGAACCTATTTCATAAGATTTTGTTTCTTACTTTTTTTTCTTTATATGAAGTTTTTTTTTCGTAATTAAATAATTAAATAAATAAATATTTATTTTACAACAAAATCAACTTACATCTTACATTAAAATTCGGATGCATATATCTGAACGTTATAAACTGATAAACTCTCATTCTAATGTTCTACTATGTACTCCATGGCCATTTCTGATCGCGATCTTATTAATATACTTTTAACGTCTGGGTGAGAGCAGTATAAAATGCATCATAAGTAAGTGTGAAAAATCACGCTTATGTGCAATATATTTCGCCTCAGTTACATTCACCTGAGTCACATTTATGAGATCATTGGTTTTATACAGTGTACTGTATATTCTGCTATCTCATCCCTATCATTTTATTTACCTCTAATATTTCTGCATTCTTCCGCCGACATCAAGAAAGCAAACAAATTGTGACAAAAACGTAATTGCTGTAAACAAATTTCTCCAATACGTATGCAAATATGTTGTTCAATAAATCAATGTTTTTCCGTTCAATTGGCCGCAAAATGTGAGCTATAGTCAAACAATAGTTTATGTTATTTAACGGAGGGACACACAATAAAAAACGGAAAAGAGAAAAACAAACCCAGACAATCTCGAAACATGCCATAAACGCAAACCAACAAAACGATTTGTATAAAAAATTTGCATTCAATGTAAAACTTGTATTAACAAGAATCGATACAACGCGAATAGTGCACAGAAAAGGTACACATAAGCCGGCTTTTAATTTTATTGAACAAGAAACAAAAACACATCCACAGTATTTTAAGTAAATAAATGATTTATTGGATTTATTAAAAAAATATCCATTAAATTAAAGTAAGTAACTGAATTGACCTTAATAGCTACGATATGAATATTACGTTATATGTTTTTTTTTTTTATTAAATAATAATTCCATTAATTTATAATGATTTAACGGTAAAAGGTATTTAGAAAAGCAAGAAAATTTTAAACGGAACTTATTACGTAAAATGTACAAAAATTCGTAGTATTCTTTATTATGACGTCGCAATTCTAGTGATAATTGATGCGTTTTGCATTATAAAGGAAAAGTGCTAATTAAGGCTTCGTCACTCTAGTGGCAATGGCTTGGAGGTCATAAATTGTTCTCGAAAGCTGAAGCTTGGCTTATATGTGGATGGATGGATAGTTGGCAGCAACAAGTTAAACTTGAAAATTATGATTATCAGTTTTGTTTAAAAAGTTGTCGAAATATTTCCCGCATCCAACGTATTACAAATTGTTTTGAAATCTTTTTTATAAATTGGGCTCAGCCCTTCCAACAAATATAATGTCTTTTACTCCTTAAGCACATAATTTTCTAAAATTGTAAATAAGTGTCATAATTTCGAGAAGAGTGAATTGACTTTTTAATGCTTAATGAACTTTATTTAGTTATTTAGTCATTTAGTCATTTAGTTGTTTAGTTATTTAATTATTTAGGTAATTAATTATTTAGTTATGTATTTATTTAGTTACTCAGCTATTCAATTATTTAATTGTTTAGTTCTTTACTTATTCATTTATTTAGTTATTTAAATATTTATTTTTTTTAATTACTTAGTTATATGATTGCTCAGTTATTTAATTATTTACCTATTTAATTACTTAGTTAATTTGTTTTTTATTTATTTATTTACGTAGTGATTTAATTAATTCGTTATTTAAATATTTAGTTACTTAATTATTTGGTAATTTAATTGTGCTTAGTTATTTAATTATTTACCTATTTACCTATCTAAATATTTCACTACTTAGTTATTTAGTTTTTTATTTAGTTATTTATTTAGTTATTTATTTATTTAATTGTTTCTCTAGATAGTTATTTATTTAGTTATTTAGTTACTTAGTTACTTAGTTGTTTAATTATTTCAATATTTAGTTATTTAATTATTTACCTATTTAACTACTTAGTCATTTCGTTATTTATTTGTTTATTTAGTTATTTATTTATTTAGTTATTTAAATATGGAGTTACTTTGTTATTTGGTAATTTAATTGCTTAATTGTTTAAATATTTAGTTACTTAATCATTTTTCTATTTACCTATTTAATTACTTAGTGATTTAGTTATTTAATCTGATCGCCTATTTATCATGTATTTCTCGTAAATTTTTCAGCATTTAGAACTTAAAACTTTTTTAAAATCATTTAATCATTTAATACAGCTTTTCAGACAAATAAAAATAATAATAACGATTTCGACGTGCCGACATTATTAAGGTATTGAAAATAAAAAAAACCGAAAATTATTTAAATTGCAATCTGTTCATATCCGTTAAACTTTTGAATGCATGTGTTCATAAAAATAAAGATGAAATCAAATGAGAAAACAACAACAATCGAGCGAAAAAATATTTTTGTATTGTGTTTGAAAAATTAATTAAGTAATAATTCAATGGAAATCGCAAAAACATATAACGCATGGACGGAAACTAGATAGCAGAAGTTATTTTATATTTTATTTTAACAAAAGAAAAACAATCTGTATTCTCGAATCTATTGTGAAAGACATTTCAATTCTTTAGAGGTAAAAATTTCAATTCAAAAATTTAAAAAAGAAAATGCTCACTTATAGAAAGCGTAACTATCTGATGCAGAAAACCGTCTTGTTCACTTTAATAATTTTTCCATACAAAATGTAGAGGCAATCGAAATTCTCAGACCCAGGTTCTCCAACAAATAGTATTGGAAATCACATTGTCCTCAATTAAAGTATACAATTTTAACAGGGCGAACTTCTTACTATACTTTGCTTTAGAAAAGGGATACATATATTAAAACCATGGCTTGGATTAGCAAAATATTTGTTTTAAATAAGATTGGACTGTGATCTGATAATTTATGATAACAACTGCAAATCTAGTATACAAATCTCTTAAAACCAGCCTTTCATTTAGCTCGCAGGGTCAGTAACTAAACTTTTCGGACATCCTCCATCAAAACGGGGTCTACCAGTTTTAGAAAATAGATTTTATAAGTTAAAGGCTAAACTCATCCCTATACTTTTCAACTCAAGAACCAAATCCATTCTAGAACAAGAAGACCTTAATATATGGTAATCGATAGCAACAATTGCAAAGGTAGTACGCGAACCTCTTAAAATCGATCTATCATTAATATCTCAGAGCCAGTAACTATGCTTTTCAGACAACGTCTATCAAAAGTATCGTAGTTGAAGCAGATCTAGCATTTTTAGAAAATAGGCTTTATGAATTAAAGGTTAAACTCATCCCCAAGCTTTTCAGCTCAAGAAACGTATCTATTCTCGAAGGTAAAGACCTTGATATAAAATCATTTGTCCATCAAAAGCATCGTGGTTCAAGCGGGTCTAGCATTTTTAGAAAATAGCCTTTATGAGTTAAAGGTTAAACTCATCCCCAAACTTTTCAACTCAAGAAACAAATCCGTTCTCGAAGGTGAAGACCTTGAAAGATTCAGTGTTGCCAAAGAAAACAGATGAACACCCTCTGCATTTCACTACTACTGCTTATATACCGCAAGCATATAGACATCAGACTTCAGATAAATGAGCAGACATAAATCGATAATTGTGCACACCGATCATCAAGGCGTAATCTCTTACGCCCTTTTATCCGTAGAAACTTAATATAACACAAACTTAATATACCACATGTGATATAGGGTATAAATATCGACATAGAAAATAGAATCAATAAAAGAACTCATAAGAAATAATATTTAAAGCAATTCTCTACATTGTGTGATGTCCTCCTAAATGAAGTGTACTGAAATGTCCAACTCAAAAAGAGCATCCTGCTGTTTTTTATTTTGTTTATTTTTTTTTGTGAAAAAAAAAAAAAAATAATCAAAATAGAAATTTTCATTTTATGAAAACGAGGATAATAAAATAGAAGCGAAACGAAATGAATACAAAACCTACTTGGGAATAAAATATACAAACGGAAATAAAACGGATAATGTTCTTTAACTAGCAAAAGGGGGGCAATAACGATGATGATAACATGTATGAAATCGTTTAAGCAAACCTCCAGTATAACATAAATTTACGTTTGTAGAGAGTCTGTAGTCTATAGTATAATATAACGGGGATGTAGTCGGATGCTTGTTTGTTTGTTGCATGCATGCATGGGGTGTATTTGATGTGATTGTATATTTTTAAAGTGAATATTTCTTTTGTTGTACAAAACCACAAATAATAACAATAATCAAATTTAAACTGAATCCTGTGGTTAACATTTTCTGGCCTGGAATAATAATAACAATAGCAACAAACAAACAAACAAACGAACAAAATGACAATAAACGCGAATAGGCAAACAATACAAAGACACTCGTCATCACACAAAAACTCAAATGACATCATTACCATTATCAGTACTAACACCACCAGCAGCAACAGCAACAACAGCAACAACAAATGCAGGAAATATAGTACACAAACTATACGTATGAAAAGCTCAACGGGCAATGCCGCCGAATCATCCTTAACGTTATGAATTTATATGTGTTTTACTTATTTGTTAAGGCAAGAGTACAGTATTAAGTGGCAGTCAAAAGTGAAGCCTGCTAACGGTGCAAAGCATTACGTGCAATTTGGTTAAATTTCTAAACTATATCTTGTCTTTATGAGTTTTGTCTTACATAGGGTAGAATTATGAATTTCATTAGACTCCACTAACTTATCTTTACTTAACAGAGAGAAACTTTTGTTAAAAGACAAGCATTTGGAGGTTCAACGTATTCCGAATATATCAGCCGTCACTTCACTCGACTGCTATGAAATTCTTTCTTTTAATGAAATTTGTAAGATCTTGGACTTTTCTTCTCCATTGCATCGACTTTATTTCTTAAGAGAAAAGTCTTTCCGAGTTTGAAGAGACCAATACAGATCTTATGTTAATTCCATTGAATCAATGCCGAACGATTTCTTACAATTTCGTCCTTAGGAATCCGGGCTGGGATCCCCAAGTCTCCTTTATAAAAAGAGATTATTACTGCTGGCCCTGTTGTTCAGGACGCTGGGATCAACGAGTCTTCTTACCCCTTACGAAAGTAGATTATTACTGTTGGCCTCGTCGATCCGGGCGCTGGAATCCATGAGACTCTTTACCTCCTTATGAAAATAGATTATTATTTTTGTTGTTCCGGGCTGGGATCCATTAGCCTTCTTATCTCCATATCAAAATAGATTATTACTGTTGGCCCTTTTGTTGGCGTTTATTGATCCACGAGTCTCCTTATCTCCATATGAAAATAGATGGTTATTGCTGGCTCTGTTCTTCCGGGCGCTGGGATCTTCAAGTCTCCTTAACTCCTTATGAAGATAGTTTATTACTGTTGGTCTTGTTGTTTCGAGCGCTGGGATCTACAAGTTTCCTTACCCCCTTATGAAAATATATTATTACTATTAGCCCTGTTGTTCCGAGCGCTGGAATCCACGAGACTCTTTATCTCCTTATGAAAATAGATTATTATTGTTTGACCTGTTGTTCAGGTTGCTGGGATCCTCGAGTCTCCTTAACTCCTTATGAAAATTGTTGATTGTTATTGTCGGTTCTTCCATCATTAGAGTAACGAAAGTTCAACTCAGACATCTCCTTATTAATCAGGTTAATAAATGGTATTACGCATTTGTCTGCCTCATCGGTTGTATTAGAAAAGAGTTCCGCTTCAGAATCGACTAATGTACCAAACGGTGTGCAGCCGTAGGCATCTACTATTGTTATCCGTATTCCGATCCAGTAGATGTATAGTTTAGAGGCAACGAACGCAAAACAAGCCATAACAATTTTAAGGTTTCAATTCTTCGGACTTCATATATTTTCACTGGTAGTGGTTACTCAAGAAGTGAATGTCGATGGTAGTTGTTCAAACATTCCCACAAGGAATCTCAGCGTGTTCTGATAACTCCTAATAAAGACAGTTCATACTGATTTATTTTGCAGGATTAATTAGTAAACAATCAATGCAAGATGATATTGATATGAGTCCGATTTGTGAAATGAGTCCCTGATGTAAAGTGAACGTTGATAACATTTTGATGAAAGAAAATTTCTACTTAATGAGTATGATCGGAAAGCTCATTGACATTATTTATACCAATTCGGAGACTTAATTGCATAATTTAGAGATTAAGAATGTTATTATATTGTTATCATATTTTTATCATATTGATAACAATGTTTATCTACTCAATCTGCTTTGTGATCAAGTCTTCCTTTTTTGAAAAAGGATTAGAATTTTTCAATACATCAGGATATTGGCGGTTAGGAAGATTATTATTATTATTATTATTATTATCATTATCACTATTAGTTACATTATTATTATTATCATTATCACTATTAGTTACATTATTATTATTATTATCACTATTAGTTACATTGATATCATGGGTAATTGAGTGTTGTTTATTAAGCTGTTCTTGATTAAAGAAATAATTGCTATTATGCTTATCATGCTTTTAATGTGCATGGTGTAGAGCTTTGAAATTTCTTTTTTTTTTCAAGAAATTGCTGGTATATCGAACAACGTTTATAATTGGCTAGATGATTTTGGAAACAACTAACACGTTTTGGAGAAGTTCTTTTTCTTAAGCTGGATTTCATGTGACTTAAAAGAAAGCAAATGTCACAAATCGCATATTTTCGAGTTTACATGAGAAAATTTTGAGAAAAGTTTGATTGATCTTAATAACGGACACTTGAGATAATTAACAAATTACATTTTGTAATTTTTCCTTACTCTTCAAAGGATCCTAGAAGGAACATTTCATTCTTATGTAACTCTTTTCTTTTTTTTTTTTGTTTTGATTGAAACCCCGAGTATATTAAAAAATATCCTCAGGAATCATTCATCTACACGTGTAAAGACATCATGATGATATAATATAGGAAGAGAATCATATTTGCAGCAGAAAAACGAAAACCCTGGCGAATATTCTTTTAATTTAAAAAGCTATTTTAGAAATTGTTTTTTGCTTAACTTCTCTCTCGGAAAACCTCCGTTCAACTTTCGCTCAAACAAAAAGTGCAATTTGTTAGAAAATTTCGAAAGATTTTATTTAACAATTTAAACTATTTTTTATTATAGTTTAGATTGTGTAAAATACTAACTTGATTCAGTTTAGGTAAAACAAAACATATTCATATATACATGCTTGCAAAAACCTATTAACGTAGAAAACTTTTCCCATAAATTTATTCTATAGTATGCCTCCTCACTTGGTAACATTCTTATGCAATTTTTCAAAAAAAAAAAATTCAATTTTTAAATTTTCAAAAGAGAAAAGTTTACAAAAATAACTTATTCACTAAAATGTGTAGTAGTTACACTCTGGGTTTAAATTTTAAATTTTCTAAAGAATATTATCAAAAGGATTTTTTCTTCGTAACATTAATATGACATAACACACTCAGCGCTTAATAATTTTTAATAAAAGTGGAATTATATTTATGAAATAGACAAAATCAGTAGCATAACATTTAGAAAAATTTATTCAATAAGTATGGGTTCGTTTCTCTATGCAGGCATTCCAATGGACAGCTTTAGAAGACATTTTTAATTATGAAATGTATTGATTACTGTCTAATATAAATTTACTCGCTAACACTGTTAGGAGTTCCGTTAGATCCTGATATTCACTGCGATGAATCTCATCTACTTTACTGTTTCCCGAGACATTTTTTTTTATAAGTTCTACTAAAACTTAAGTACATATCAGCTATACATACAAAGGAAAGGCCATTCCTGATAAGCGAAGAAAGTGAACTAAGTGAAGTAAGTGAAAACACAATACGCAATATATTTCCGAATTTAATATTGCCGAAAGACTGACTGAATAGCGAAAAAAATTTCAAAATTCTGCCGTCAACTAATGTCTTAAAAGCTGTAGCTAACACCTGATCTGCAATGCTGTAAAAATGTTTATCAAATCGATTAGTAAAAGTAATGCTAACGTATGTTAAGTTTTATTCAAACGCACTTGTTTCTTTTACTGTCAATTTTGCGCAATCTAGCCTTTTTATTTCTTAGACAAAAATATAATTTTAATTCACATAATAAGTTGATTTATCAAATATAAATACATTTGATGCTGGACTATTAGCTTTTAACGTAAGTTTTTGCCCTATTACGCGACTACAATTTAATAGAAAAATTTAATTTTTGCGACTCAAGTTTAACACCAACTAAAACAGAAAATATTACGTTTAATAAAAGTATGTATACTAGAATATATATATACATTACTCTTCAGAGTTGTATTTTTTCGTATATAAACTGGACAAAAGAATTTAACTAGCAAAGACAATTAGCAATAACATTAACAGAGCTCTGTAAACAAATTAACATAAATCTACTTTAGCATCATTACGTAATTAGCGTCAAGCTATGTTTGAATTTGAAATTAAGACACCTAGGAGACTTTTGTAAATGCCATGTGAATCTATATGAAACAACCTTTAAATTTATACAAAAAATTAACCCATTTCTTTAGTGAATTCCTTTCAATAAATGCTTGAAAATGGATATGTTAAAGGCAGTCGATCATAGCAAAACTAGCGTGATCGATTGCCGTCAACATATTCAAGGAATTCATTAAAGGAGCATGTTATTTTTTTATATAATTTTAAAAGTTGTTTCAAATAGATTCATATGCCGTCTACAAAAATCCCCTAAGTATCTTCATTTGAACGTACTAGGCTTCCAAATCCAACTGCAGCTTCACACTAATTACAGATCTACGTTAAGCCGTTTACCTAGCTCTGTTAATGTGATTGGTAAATGTCTTCGCTAATTAAATTCGAGTTTATGTCCAAACCATTTAAAAAACAATGCTGCAGAACTTGATTCAAGCCTTTCATCACAATTAAAATGTGAATTTTGAATTCCTAAGGTTTGCTTATAAAGTTTTCACTGCAATTCCAATTAAGTCGATTTCAATCTTGTTGATCTTTTCATGTGCGACGATCATTTCAATATCATTTATCTCAAAATGTTTTAGAAGCATTTGTTTTCACTGGTGTATTTAGAATATTAAAATTAAAATAGTAGCCTTTGGTAAGTACAAGTAACGGCTTAGTATTGCATTTTTTTTTTCTTTGCATTTCTTTCAGCTTTCAGCACAAAGAGATAAATTTATTTTAAGGTCATGGTCATACCTCATTTGCCCTACTTAGAATAGCCGAAAGGATTCAAAAGTGACATTTTTTTTTTTTTTTGAGACAACAACAATCATGTTCTTGCTTTAAACATTTTACATATGAAACAGAAATAAGAGCAATTGTGTGTGTAACTAACGTTCATTGCCAAGTGTGTATATAATTTTGATTAAAATGTCCTGAATGCATGTGAAAAATGACAAAATAATAGAATAAACAAATCTTTCTTTTTTTTTTCAGTTGAGCTGATTAATTTTAATTTTCTTTTGTTTTCAGAATAAAGCATATTTCATATATAACACTTGGGCTCCCACTTTTGTTATATTAAAAATGATAAAAAAAAAATAATATAAAAAATAATAATATTATATATTATATAATAACCTCCTCAAATATTATTATTCGATCAATTTTCCTACCATCAAAAAAACTTTTTCTGAGCAATACTCTCTTCTTATCCTCAGCCCTTTTGTTAGATCAGATCCGTGAAGTATTACGTAGTGGAATAAGAATTTATTTGAAGTCAAGAATGTTCCTTATTACTTGCCTGATTGCTCCTCAACCGGAAGCGTGGCTAGGCGCTTTCATTCTTCTATACTTAACTTTCTTGCCGCTTCAAATCCGTGAGATGCTCCTACGAATAGATGCCTACCTCTCGAAGATTTGTTATCAGACAAAAACACCTTCTATTTCCAAGTGAGATCGGCAAGGTCCTGTAATGGGTACTGGCCTCACGGCCCAGACAAAGGCACTCCCGGTTCAGACTGAGATCAGTAGAGTGTTGCATCTTGCAATTGATACTGGCCTCATAGGGGTTTAGTCCAGACAAAGGTGTTCTCTGTTCAGTCTGAGATCTGTAAGGTATTACACGCCAGAAGTATTTGGTCCAGACGAACGCACTCTCCGTTGAAAGGAAGATCGGTAAGCTACTACATGTTAAATACGTACTTGCCTCAGAGGGATTTGGTACAGATAAAGGCATTCCTCGTTCAGAGGAATAGGTAGATGTCTCACGAGGATTTGGCCCAGGCAAAGGTCCTCCAGGCTCAAAATGAGATCGTTAAGGTCTTGCACCGATTCTCAGTCTAAAGATGACATCTGAGTTATTCCTATCACTCGTGACTAACATGGCTGCTCGCTGGACAATCGGTGAGTTTAATTACAGATAGCGTACTAAATGCACTACACGAAATGGTTCATCATAACTTATTCGAAACAACAGCCCTTGTTGGTCTTTTTTTCTTTTTTTTTTTGCTCCTAGTAATCAAGCAAACTTTTCACTTAAATTTAGTTATATCCACTCACAATTGATCTTCGTCTCTTATACAGCTAATCTAAAACTGTTGAGAGTGGAAGACTCTGACCAAAGAATAAATAGAAGAAAAATTTAAGTCCAAGTAAACGAAAGTCCTTTTAATTTATAAATTTCTTTGAACGAATTTCTGGAGCTAGTCATGAGTAGTACTTCATCTCTTTCTCTCTCAAACATCATTAGAAAGTGAAACTTACCTTTCTAGAGAATTCTGTGCTATGTCTATATCAATAAAGTTTCCAAATAAATTCTATACAAATCTCAATTATTCAAAATATTTTTTTTTTTAAATGTAAACTATATCCTGAAATGAAAATACAGTTTTTCAGAAGTTTATCAAAAAAAAAAATCTCCTAGGAAATCTATTATTTTCAAAGTAAATTTACTATTTATGTATCTAATTATGTGCCCAGTCATGAGTAGATGAGAATTCTTCTTCATTTTGCTCTCGTACTCTATTTTGCGTATTTACAATTTCTATAAGTGTGAGATTAAACAGAGATTATTACAGAATTTCCGGGTTAGTTATCTAATGCTACGCTAATGCTGTTTATACTTCTTAAACAATTCGCTATTGTGCGCTACTGTTATGTTATGTTTAATAATTTATTATGATTTTACAAAACATTTTCCTGAAACTGAGAATGATGGTTTCTAATAAACATTTAAAAAAAAAAAGAGAAAAAAAAAGAATATTTTGAGATAATATTGCTGTTTGAATTTAATAAATGCTTTTATATAATGAAGTTTTTACTTTAATTTTTTTTTTTTTTTTAAAGGATTAGTGCAATGATAATTGAGCAAACATAGCAGCATTGTACGTATGGTGGTCGAAAATATTATTATTTCATGCAGCTTACGTTTATGCCCGTAAGCAAATAATAATAATAACACAGAGTTTCAACAAAATCCAATTAATTTTAGTTAGTTCAGTTTATTTAGTACAACATATTTAAATAATTACACCAATTATTAATTCGTTGCTGTTTAATGCTGCTGTTTTCTCCTTTTTATTTTTTACGCATTTTTTTATTTTTTCTTTTACTGCATTTAGTTATTCTTATAATTAATTTTATTTCTATTCACAATAAAGCGCAAAAAGAAAACGAGAAAAAAAGTAGGAAGAGCGTCTTGATAGACTATAGTGGCTTCAACTTTATAAATTCGACCTGGGAGTTTATGAAGAAGAATCACTCTCATGAGTCCTTAAGGTTTCAGTTTTTTGTTTTGCGATAAGCGTTTATCGTTTCAATAGTAAACTTTTAACCAGATCTAAGGCATACATCTCATCGATTTCGATTAAGGACGACTCCAAAAATTGGCTAAAAGCTTCATATTTTTTAAAATTATTTCCATTAGACGGTTGTTGAGGCAACTTACTTAAATCTCATAATTGTAAATGACGGTAATTTTCATTGGGTAACGAATGCTCATTTAAAGTCGTTAGAATGTCTGCTACCTCAATGGATACTACGCTACCCCACCCTCTCTCCCATATTAATACTGTCAATATCTACTCTTCAGTCTCTTGTATTTAAGATATGGTCCCACGGTATTACTATTTACCAATGATCCTTCTCTATGTCCAACATTGATTGACTTTGCTATGAACAAAATGCTTCAGAACCGCAATTCTTGGTTTTTTAAGAGCCGCTCCGAACGAAGCTCTCAGGGTTGAGAGAAGATTTTCTTGTTTTAAACATGCTCTCGAAAAACATTCCATAAACCTGACTTCCAGAACCATTATTTTTTACTTTTATTTTGTTTTGGGATCACATTATCTCACAAAATAGAAACTCCCCTTCTTCTGGACTTTCTAAGTTTAATATAGTTATCCCTCAAAGGCCTATCGAGTGTACTTCTATTAACACAAATGTTTTGACTGATGATAGTCTTATGGCAAGAACATCACTAGAACCACATCCA
>KK351266.1:0-17163 GCA_000671755.1 Glossina brevipalpis | reverse complement strand
TAAATTCAAATTTAACTAGCAAAGACATTTACCTGTAACATTAACAAAGCTCTGTAAACGGATTCACATAAATCTGTTTTAGCGTCATTCTGTAATTCGCGTCAAGATATCGTTGGATTTGGAAGCCTACTCCGTCCAAGTAAAGATATCTAGGAGACTTTAGTAAACACCATGTGAATTTATATGAAACAATCTTTAAAATTATATAAAAAATTAATTCATGTCTTAAGTGAATTCCTTTCAATAAATGCTTGAAAATCGATATGTTGATATCAATCGACCATCCAATAAATAGTCAAATTTGAGACAATATATAGTGCGGCCAAACCAGAAAATTCCAACTCTCCTCACATACATCATATGAAGGCTGATGAAAATACCTTTCAAACAAGCTAACCAAATTTATATTTCATTTTCCAGAACTATTTTTAATAATTTTTTGACATTTGATACCACAGCATAGTTCGACTATGGAAAAATAGTCAAATTAGAGAATCTAATGTGGACACTAGTTTGTCCAAAAATTCCAACGATAATCACAGACATCATGTAAATGTGTATACAAATAGCTTTACAGATTTATGTTAATTATTTTACAGAGCTTTGTTAATGTTATCGGTAAACGTCTTTACTAGTTAAATTCGAATATATCTTCACATCCTTGAAATAGCTACTAATAACGAACCAAAGGACCATAGAGTGATTTACTCGATTCCGTTCCAAAAATGTTAATAACAAAAATGCAACTCGCTCTGGTCGGTCAGTTACTGAAAAAGTCGATGTAATTTTGCAACGGAGCACGCAAGTTGTCAGGAAGTAGCGGAGGCACTATCAGTCAAACAACTGTTTGCAATCATTTGAAAAGAGCAAGCTAAAAAAGAAGCTCAACAATGTATCACAAAAAAAAAGTTGGAGACATAATATATCATCCAATCCTTCCCAATATAATATCATGTAAGGGTTAATAATGTGCTGCCTTATAAACTTTTTATCGTGTTAAACGATTCCTCATATGTTCTAGAATGATATCCAAAAAAAAATTTCATATGCTTGAAACAATTAGTTTTCCATGGCAACAGGGCACTGGCGAAATCATTACTTACAATTACGGTTGAAATTGTTTTTTGTTTTTGTCTGATGTTTTTCTATGCATTTTGTATTTGTGCGATTTTTTTTGGTACTATCTCTTTTTATGCGATGTATGAAAATTTATGTATAGAAATCGTTTTTTTGCTATATGCATGTTCGCCGCAAGGTCATTGCGATGTCAACGGTGTTAACAAACATAACTTTTTTTTCTATCATCGTGTATGCCATTTTTTTAATATATGAACCAGTTATTTTTATATATTATACATATTGCCCACCGCCTCCCAATTAAAATTATAGTATTAAATAGACTAGCAGATGGTAAAACGATCCACAACTCTTGGTACGAAATTTTAATTTGATAAATCCAATATAAGAGGCATACAAAAAACAAAGTGCAAATGAAATAAATGAATCTAATAATTGTGAAGCGACCAAAGTGATAAAAGACTATCATATTCAAAAATAAATTTAAACAAGTAAGAAAGTTATATTCGGCTATAACGAATCTGTTATACCCGCCACCTTTATCTTAAAAAAAGAGGGAAAACTAAATTGCAATAGGTAGGCGTAGCAATGATAGAACTTCAAATGTTTCTGTCAAATTTGAAGCCGATATCTTCATTTTTGAGGCCAGGAGAATGTTTACCACAGACATTTGATAATTAAGCAGCTAGATAGACGGACAGACGTACCGATGGATATGTTTATGTCTGGATTCCGAATTCCATACTAATCAAGAATATATACACTTTATGGGGCTCCTGAAGATATTTTCTACAAAAAAAACTTAATTTCAATATTCTATTATATCGAATGGGCTTGGTCAATATAAAAAAACGGAGTGAAGGACGAACCTGTAAATGACAGTCACATTCTTAATAATTTAATATTTATTATTAATATTGAATAATACGTTAATAAAGTAGCGGGCAAGAGGAACTAAATTCTATGAGAGCGCATAAAATATAAACAGGAATCCAACAAATTACAGCATATTGAAGAAGCACTTTCGTAAAATGAATGATTTCGAAAGAATTTTGAAATTTCAAAACGAGCTTCGATCATGTATTTCTGGCTATCATCATGCTTACAAGCTGCTTATCCAGCGACTGTTATCACGACTACATGGCAATAACAAAATAAATCAACTCTAATATCTTTAAGCGTTTACGAACATCAGATCATCACAAGAATATACGCGACAGATAGTCTTGAATTATGCAAATTTTGAAAAAAATCGTAATTTTTAAAAAGAGCAAATAAAATATTGTTAAATAATCCCATTTATAATTCAATTATTTATTTTGTTTGGTAAGCATCTTTCAACAATTTCGCAAAAGCTTTAACATAACTTCTAAGTATTATTGTTTTTATTCGTTTGGTCTCTACCTCATAAAATAATTTATCATTAATATGTTAAGAAAAAAATTACTTATTATAAATAATTACAAAGTTTCTGAATATTTTTTGTTTTTACCTGGGAGTCCGTATCTACTTATATTGTTCCTTGAAATTTTAAAACTTAATTTTTTTTTAGGTTTTTTGTCCAGCAAGTGTTGGATAATTTTTAAGGAAAGATAATAAGGTTTCTATCAGAGTTGAATAAATGATTTTCCTAAAACAAATTTTATGACAATAATACAATTGCACCAACATTTAGTCTAGCTTTCAAAACCTTCTGTCTCTCTCTCTCTCTCCTTCTCTAAACACAAAAATTTAAAGAGCTTTTATTTTTGTTTGTACTATCGGTATATTCTCTCTGTTGGTTAACTTTTCATATACAGATATTTACCACATCCATCTACCAAGGTTTATCTCTTACACAAATTTCCAATTTATAGATTTATGAAGCATATCTATTTTTGATGAGCATCTTTGGTGGTATTAAGTTATACCTGTCTCTCTATCCGGTGCTAACTATATTATTACGAATTTGGGACTTTATTTAGAAGAGTAAATTGTTTTATTTTTCTCTATTAAATCTAAATGAAAAAATCTGTAAAAAGGCACATAATTTCGTTTATAATTAGCAAAAGAACATACACAACATACATAAACACATTAGTTAGTTGCCGAATACCCTACGCTCAAGCCGAAGTTATGAACTATTTTATTCTCTCTCACTCTTTCTCTCTTTCTATCTCTCCCTATCTCTATCTCGTTCGCTCTCTCTCTCTCTCTCTCTCTCTCTCTATCTTTCTCTCTTCATCTCTCTCTCTCTCTCTCTCTCTCTTTTGCCATTTCTATATTCACAGTATACTCACATCCGCCGAAAAGCAGGAATAGCTAACAGTGCTTTTTAAACCTCTTTGAATACTTTCCGCCATACAAATAGAAGTCTTATATATTTGACAGGAAAGATTCTATTTCCAATGTGTTATATAGCTGCAAATGTGTACGAGAAAAGTCTATATATACATATGCATACGTATGTCTACATTTACATTTCAAGAAGCAATTCCAACGACAAAAACTGAAACACGAAAAACGATCAATTTTTTCACCTCTCTTAAAACTTTTTCTTTCACTAAGAAGATTTTTTATATATTCACATGTTTGATATTCCTTCTATTACACTTTGTAAACCATTAGCAAAACTTTAATTCGCCCACGCTAATTACGACCTTTTGACTTTGCATAAATTACAAGCCCGTGAATAACTTTGCTTACATCGATGCTCGTGTTATCGAAACAATTTCACATTTCTCTTATACAAAATTTAATACTCTTTTCACGCGCTCGCCTTGAAGAATACTTTCTCATACACCCGAAATATAGCCGATTACGCACGATTGTCACAAATTTTTTTTCCGGTACTTTTATTTTTACGCACAATTGTCTCAAATTTTTTTCCGTCACTTTTACTTTTACTTAAAAACAAATGAGGGACAATGAATTAATATTAATTTTTTGCCTTTCCGCTGGAGACACGGCATAAATTTTTGATTATAAATTTTCACACTTTAATAATTTCATAATTTCAATAAACATATTTTTCGCGATCTCCGCAATTATTTCACACACCTCCTCCAATTCCTTTACAAATACGAACTTGAATGATTTCCCAATGTATACTCTCCGCGTTTTGCTTTGTTGAGATTACATAACTTTAGAAAGTTTAGCGAACAGAGAGGAATTTAACATGCAATGCAGTATTATTGCTTGCACTGTAACCTTGACAGTAAACAAAGCGAGAAAAAAATAAAGATCAATGCAAGTTACAATTTTTTTGTTTTGAATATTTTTGGAGAAAATGATAAATAAATAATAATAAATAAATCAAAAAAGTTATCTCGTATAAATTAGAGAATATTTGATTTTATTGTAATTTTTTTTCTGCTCATAACATAATTCGCGTTAAAGTGGTCAAATATTCGATTTATGATCTCGAAGTTTATCTATATTAAATACCATTCTTTTTGTTGTTGTTGTTCCTTTACTAATGAAAATGAGTCTCATTTAAAATCATTGCTTATGTTTGTGCTCAAGTTTGCACTTTACTATGTTTCTATTAGAAAGTTTTATTATCGTAATGTTAACGATTTGTCAATATAGTTCACAAAAAAAAAAAATAAAAAAAATTAATCGCTTAGAACTATTCTTTAAATTATGTGTGTTTCCACATGGTTTTTCTTTGAATTTGTACTTAGATTTTCGCTTGTGTGTGTGGATTTGTGCAACATTATGTTTCCGCGATTATCTTAACATTAAAGGTTTTTCTTTTATAATATACGAAAGAGAATGCATTCATTCATTATCTATGTGTAAGTAAGTAAGAATCTCACACTCCACGAAAGCAAGAGCAAGAGCATATTAAAATTGTCTCTTAGCAATTTGACAATTTTCGGTATTCATTTCTAACTATACATTTGCATGTTTACACTCGACAGTAATTCATATTTTCCTAACTAATAATTTTCTAATTTTTACATATTTATTATTATATTTTAACAATTTTATTATATATTCTTTAAAAATTTCTTAAACTGCTTGATTCACAATTGATATTTAATTTTCTAGAGCACAGAGTTTGTATTAGGTTTACTCTTAATAAATTTCACTTACAGACTATATAAGAAAAAATTATTATTGTAGAGCAACAAGTTACATTTCAAAGAGAAAGGAAATGAAGAGATCAAGATTTATGCGAGCAAAGAGTATGAATAAATAAAATAGTTATTAAGAAGTTTTTTTCTCTTTCTTAGTAATAAAAGTAAGAGAATCGTATGCTTTTCTTTGTGTAAGTGAACATAAGTTTTTGACGGGCAATTATAAGTTAAATTTCTAACAAGATTAGACATGAGATTTTAATGTAGTGGATACTGCCACTATAAAATTTTCAAAGCAAAAAAAGACAGTTTTTGGGAGCTTTATGTTTGCTTTGTATCAGAAAAAAATTTATTCCATAAAAATTTTAAGAATCACAAACGTGTTTATCTCGATATATGATTTTTGAAAATGGCACGCCTTTTTGGGAGAAATAAGAAGTCAAGCAACGACAAGATAATGGAATGATAGCAAAATTTAATGCGTAAATATATATAGGAAAACAGGGAAACAAATTTTGCATAACGATGGGAAACAACGTAAAAGAGCTTAAGTGCAAGGTATCGAGAAGACAATTTGTCGTTTAAAAACACGAGACAGAAAAAGGAAGAGATAGAAAAATAGACTGGACAGATTGTGAAAGTAGAAATGGCTAAACGAACAAAACAATGGTTTAAAAATTGAATAGACGGAGGGCTGTTACCAGATTTAGAAAAGAATTTAGGTCATATTTTATTTATGGAGATGAAGATCTTTCGTCAAAGTTCGCTGGATAATGCTTCGTAAAATATGAAGTTGTTAATAACGATGCCGAATTGATGTATTACAGCAACAATGTTTTCAAGAGACCGACTGTTGAAGCAAAGAAAACGTGCTATCTATAATCGACCCAAACTTTTAAAATTTTTTCACCACTACTCGAATTGTTGTTGACACAATATGTGAACTTACTCGACTGAAAATTCCGCAAAATTTGTGAGCGATTACATGTTTTGGAATAGATATTCGCAATTATACAGCATTTTTCATTCGTGTAACGCTCGATATTTAATAATCGGAATAATGGCAGGTGACAGGTGTCAAATTTTAGAGTTGCCACTTGTATGAGAAAAAAATTGACACGAAATATGAATAGTGCACTCTTATAGAGATTGCCTTTAAATAGAATATTTCGAGTAGCCAACATGTCACACCCTTATTCTCTAATACCGAGTAAATAAATTCACTTGAATCATCATAAAAAATAAAATAATAGATATTATATACGATATCCATTAGAAGGTTTCGAATAGAGCAATAAATTCGTCTTTTGATAGCAACGAGACTTCTGATAAATGACAAAAAACATATCGGAAATAAAATAATGCAAATAACGATGAAGATATTATATATAATATAATATATTAAAAATTTGTATTCTACAGAAATTAAAGTTTCTATATCGCAGAAAGCACGTAATTACTCATATGTCGTGTTCTTATGATTGTTTGAAAATATGCTTAAGCCTTAAAAGAGCATTGTTGCTGTCTGCACAGACGATTTGCGTAAACGTGAAATCATCAGCATTTCTAGCTTATGCATACAATACGTTAATGTACTCATTAATATACGTACAAGAAGCCTTTTTAAAAAGGTACTTGAACCTTTATCGTTAAAATTGAAATTTTTCATTAAAATTATTTTGCTACAATAAGTAGTTGCTCTTATTCGCGGTATACGGAAAAATACGAATTTAAAAACTTATTCATAATACTTGTATGTGGCATATACCGTTATCAGTATAAATGATGTGGAAGGATATTATAGAAAATTTGTGTCTAACAGAGGATTTTTAAACAATTGATAGAATTTTAAATTTCGGGTCAAGTTTGAAATGCCAACATGTAACTATCATTGTGCTGACATTTGATAAATAAAAACTAAATGATATTTTTGGTAAGATTCGCTAATTGGATATTATAGAAATTAATAGATAAAGTCACGATGTTTTCACACAAAAAAAAAAGCAACGAGATTCATTTGCATTTGCCTGAGGTCGCCAAACAAGCGCAAATGTTACGAAATGTCGCGAAAACGTCGCAAAAACTTCGCGAAGAAGTCGCGAAGATATCGCAAAAACATCGCGAAGATGTCGCGTGGACATCGCGAAGACGTCGCGAAGATGTCGCGTGGACATCACGAAGACGTCGGGAAAACATCGCGAAGACATCGCAAAGACCTCGCGAAGATATCGCGAAAACATCGCGAAGATGCCGAGTGGATATCGCGAAGACGTCGCAAAAACGTCACGAAAATTCTCAAAGACATGGTTCCGAAAACACAAAAGAAATACACGAACAAAACCAACTACAACGAATTTTGCAGTCTATGATTTTTGGACGGGCTGAGCCCCGCCGTAGTTTTTCGCAAATGGTGCTGTATCGCATATTACAGTAGACAATGGATATAAGTGTTCTCACCTGATTTTAGGATGTGTAGTAAAGCTCCCGAAATCATGGCTCTATTACGTATAAGATTTAACATACAAACTGTTGTTGAAGGACCGTATATATGCTCGTATTCACTTACTTAAATTCGTGGAAGCGATAAAATTAAATAATATTTTTCGTCTTATATTCTATCGGCATGACTGGTGGTATGAGAATTTTTTCTTCGAATGTGCTTGAGAAAGCCTCTTGGTCATCATAACTTTATCTATAGCTGCGGAAAGAAAGCTCTTTCTGAGAGCACTCTGATTGGCGCCTAACAGCAAAACAAATTCCGAGTAAATTCAATTCCCATTTAGAAATATTGAACAAAGTCCGAGTAATCTCATATGCCATCTAGAAATATTTGCGAATTTTATAGGCAAACTCTTTGTCAAGATAGTGGATAGTGCGTCCCTCAAGGACAATGCTGTCTCATCGGCTCATCGTGATTATACCGAGACGATCTGAACGAGATAGCCTAGCTTTTAAACCTGGAGTATTAATACAAAAATTATATTTTGAAAGGACATGGAATATACTTGGTGAGGACCAAAGTTGAACACCCGTTTTGGTCCACACGCTTCCACCCCGTAGTATTAGATTAAGAGATGTATATATGAACTTACTGTTCTAAGACGATAAGCTAAGATTAAGTTGGGATAGGGGGATTCTTATTCGAAATCAACTGCGACCGATTGACAACGCCAATTAGCGAACTTACCTTAAGATGGAACCGAAAGACAGCTTCCTCTGCCCTTTTGATTTCCGGTCGCCACCTGGGTAAAAAATAGGTGTAAATTGTGTCCGTGAACATCCGAAAATGATATTGTGGATCGGTGCCATCCTAATTATATTACTAGCTAGAGACGAATAACGGATGCTGGAGGACTAACTCTATTCAAGATGGGTATTGTTATAGGTTAGGAAATTACAACAATAAAGTAATCGAATCGAAAAGTATATTAAACTGAGTTTACTTTTTAATAGGATAATAGGAAAAAAGAACACATGATCCCTGGGAGAATACATGACCCCGGCGAGCTGACCCAGAACGTATAACTAAGTAAAGCAGAAAATATTTCGAATAAGAAATTTTCCTCTTCAAAACTTACTCTATATTTCAAATAGAAGACTATGGAAGTAGACGACTATGGAAGTAGACGACTATGGAAGTCGTCTCCGTAAGAGTCTCCCCGAATGTTTAAGAAAACAATGGAGAGAAGAACTGACCTGTATTCTTTCTTTCGATCGATAAGCTGCTCTAAAAAACTCTGAAGATGACAAACAATTCCATCTAGTGTTGAAATATCATCAAACTAACAATGATCTGGATAAGCCCATTAAAGTGCACCTACCATCTATTCGACAATCAAAAGGTCGAGCGTTTAGCAAGCAGCCAACAGCAAGGAGATGGATTTTTTTATAGAGATCAGAATTTAAATAAAATAATATAAGAATTTTAATAAATCGATTCAAACTACATATTACTTGAACATAACAGTTTGAACGATAATGAGTCATGAGACATTTTAGTTGAATATAATTTATCTTCTGTCATTATATATCAAACGCTTATATCTCTGCATCTCTCTCTCTCTATACTTGAATTTCATTTTTTCTATTATGAAATATATTACACACAAACAAACACACACACCTAGATATATTATTATTATTATTTATATAAGTTTGTCATTTAACATAAGAGAGCGTTACTGAATTCATGCAATCTATGCTTCAATTTAAAAATATAATGCGGTTACGCAATTGCGGTTTGTGCATGACTTTGCTTGCCTTTAAGCATTAAACCTAATTTTGCATTACAATACTCTACTACACACAAAGATATGATATGATACACATGTGTATGTGTTGTGTGTGTGTGTGTATGAGTTCATATGAGAACTTTACATATATATACATATATATGTGACACAAACACAATTGATATTCAAACAGAAAACCACAGTAAAATATGAGGTTACAAACAAATCCAATCATCCTTACAACATAAATTTAAACTCCTGTACCTTTTGAACTTATATTTTGTCGTCATAGAGATATATGTATGTTTGTTTATTTGTTTATACATAAGTAAAATTCTTATCCTGCATAAATGCAAGTATAACCACAACAATATGCTTTTGTTGACATTTCAGATCCATTTATGTTTAGAACAGAAGTGTCTTCTCTGCCTTTTTTTGTTTCTTGATTTTTTACTAACTCTTGATGTAATGGTTAATATTAAAAACATAAGACCAAAAAAAAAACAAGGAACAAGAAAGTTATATTCCTGTTTAAGAATGACTCTTTGAAACTACCACTACCTATTGATAATTGTCCTTACGGTCACATAACACAATTTTAAGTTTAATTATTCGTGACATAAACTAAGTATCTATGTACGCCCAAGCTTCAGGCTTTACATCTATTTAGCAGCAGCGGGTCATGTTCCGCGACAAGAGGTATTGTTTATATCAAAATAATTTTTAGACTCAAATTATTATATCAAACTTTAGCTTTAGATTTCTACTTTTGCGTAATAGACGTAATGCGGGGTTATAGATAGAAGGACACGATTAAAGCGTATGAGAATCATTCTTGGTTCAATAATATGTGAACCGATCTTTTTACGTTCACAATGATTAATCTTGAGTCCTACAAACCAAGCGCATAAAGCTGATATATCCACTATTTCGTTGATAGTAAATCCACGCAGAAACTTATGCTTATGATCAAGGGTATAAGTGCTTTGTAGAGTCTCTGATGAAAATAGAGCGTTACCCTATGCCTGGGATTCATTGTGTTCGTTTACGTACTGTTTTCCTTTGGATATATCGATATGATTCTGAATCGATTAAAGTTTGTCCGTCCGACTAAACGTCTGTCCCTCCTTCTGCGTATCTCTCTGTCTATCTGTTTGTTTATCTGCCTGCCTGTCTGCCTGTCTGTCTGATCCCTGTACGTGTATTTTGCTGACCTGGAAATAAGAATGCTACCAACTTACTCGAAATAAATTAAAAAGAAGGAAGAAGAAGAGTTTCTTTTCCCTTTTTCTTGGTGACGATCACGGAGTACAGGTACGATGTGGAAAGATTCTTATTCGAAATTAGCTATGATGACTATGGATCCTACCGATTGGTAACGCCATGTTAAGAATGGAGAGGAAGAGGAGTTCCTCTTCTCTTGGTGATGATCACATAGTAAAGACGTGATGTGGGGATATTTTTATTCGAAGTCACTTGTGAAGAAACGCTCTACCGATTGGCAACGCCAATCTTACTCGAAGTAAGTTAAGAAGCGAGAGGAAGAGGAATCCTAATTCTCTTTTGCTTAGTGGAGTGAAAAGCTGCTATGGGGATATTCTGATTCGAAGCCAGCTGTGATTAAAAGGCCTGCGGGATGGGCAACGCCACTCTTACTCGAATTAAGTTCAGGAGACGATCGCTGAGTACAGGCGCGATGTCGAAATATTCTTATTCGAAGAAGAAACCTACGGGTTGACGACGCCAATCTTACTCGAAGTAAATTAAGGAGGGAGTGGAGCTCCTCTTCCCTTTTGTTTGATGACGATCACGGAGTACAGATGTGACTTTGGATTTCTCATCGGTTGTAATCCAAGAACTGCGGTAATGGACTAATAATGATACGGACTGACTAGATCAATTCTAAATTTGTATATTTATATTACAAATAAAGTAATTATATAGGGATAGAAGTAAGTTGAAATGAAGATTAAAATTTTAATAAAATAGAATTGGATTTCATTTCTTAATTTGAAAACGTGTGATTTCCTTTAACAACGTTCAGAAAGTAAGGAGTCCATACCTTACATCACTTGTTCGTTTTTTATGAAAGTCATTTCCAAGAATCGGTCGAATAGTGAATATCGGTGAAAAAGTCAGTGAAAAGTCGGTGAAAATTTTCACTTTCCTTCCTATTTAAGAATATACGATATACGAATTTTATAATATTTATATAGTAATATAGTATAGTACGATATACGATATAAGAACTTTATAATGTTTATAAAGTAATACAGTATAGTACGATATACGATATATGAATTTTATAGTATTTATATAGTAATACAGTACAGTACAATAAACGACATACGATATATGAATTTTATAATATTTATATACTTATATAGTATAGTACGATACACGATATAAGAATTTTGTAATGTTTATAAAGCAATACAGTATAGTACGATATACAACATACAAATTTTATAATATTCATATAGTAATTTTAATTTTCTTTACCTACAGGAACTGCTAAAGTGAACTACAAAATTCAAACAAGGAAGCCACTTGCCTTCAACAAAGGAATCGATCGTGCAATTTGAATTCGTAATGGGACAACATCTTCGTATCACACTGCTAAACAACTACAACTAAAATTTTATAATAATTTATTTTATAATAATATATATTTCAAAGAAAAGATAAGATAAAGCAATAAGAGTTGAGTTTGTGAGACCTACCACACACGTAAATAATTTACAAAGACTTCTTCCAACAATTACAACAAAAAGTAGAACATTTAAAACCACTGTGGACTACCAGTCCCTACACTCTTAAGATATGAAAATATTATTAAATATATAATAAAAAAATATTTTGATAGTAATAAAAATAATGAATATATAATAATGAATAATAAATAAATAAATGAAAAAATAAATGATAAATAAATAATGAAAATAATAAAAATAATAAATATATAATAATGAATAATAAATAAATAATGAAAATTTATTAATAAAAATAAAAATAAAATATTAATAATTAAAAATGCATATAAAAATAAAAATAAAATATTAATAATTAAAAATGCATATAAAAATAAAAATAAAATATTAATAATTAAAAATGCATATAAATATAAATCTTGTTTTAATATCGATAGATTTTTTCATGATAAAAAAAAATTTTTAGAATTTTTTGTTTTCCCTTCAAAATCTCGATATTTACTTATATACGGAGTTGAACTCTTTACGAAATTCATTTGCAAGTTGATTAAAGATATTGTTTTTCTCTCATACAGAGACATATACTTACACACAAATACATATATCTGTGCATTTAGGCCACTCCCGGCCACAATGCAAATATATTTGTAACTGTCACAATGCAATTATGTGCATCCTTGAGTAGTGTAGTGAATAATTGTCATTTTCAATGTTTTCTATATTTGTACGATTTTGTACATACACAATCATGTAAGAATATGTAATCGAGAGAGAGAATGTTAAAAGAGAAAAGCCTTTAAGAGTTAAATGCTAAAATCATTGTATTAAATATTGTTTGTGCGCTCACGAAGTAGAAGAAATGTGTGCGAATTGATTACAAAATAGAAATAATTTCGAACACATACACGTACCGTTAAATTCGTAAGCATAGAAAGAGTTTCCTCACAAAATAAACACAGGAATATAAATATAAATACAAAAAGAAAAAACATTGTAGCTCTTAATAATATATATGGTGAACACAACAACAAAATTATAATTTTGAATGCAATGTGAATATTCTCTCTCACTGTTTTCACACATTTCCTAACACACACATTACGTATGAGTAACTTAACTATAAGATTTTGTACTTGTGTGAAGTTTTGTCAATTTTTTCATTTGAAAAATTCATTTATTGAGAAAAATGAGTATAATATATATTAATAAAAATATTTGCCATCATTTCCTACATCCTCTTTTTATCTTTTTCTTAACTTGGCGATATCGTATTGGAAGAAATAATCATGAACTTTTGGGACTATCCATGAATTGACCATTTTTCGCACTTCTTCAACTTTGTAGAACTGCGTGCCAGCCAGATCATGCCGCATCGATCTGAACATTGGGCAGTCAGAAGCCGCTATGTCTGGTAAGTAAGTTGGATGTAGTAGAACTTCCCATTCGAGCTGCAACAAAATATACTTGAACACTTTTGCAACATGTGGCCGAAATGACATTTTCAGTCAATTAGTATGGTAGTCGTTTTCCATTCTTTTGGGCCTTTTTAATCTCATATAAACGTCTAGAAACAGTTAATTTATCAACTTCCGAGCTATTCGTAAGTTCCTTGAGAGTTTGAGATGAGTTTTCATTTAATAGATCTTGGAGTTCATTATCTTTAAATTTATTTGGTCTTCCAGCTCCGTTCTTTTTCGTTGACATTAAAGTCAATGCTTTTAATCCGTTGAAAGTGAAACCGACAATTGGGACAAAGGAGAACGGCATCACCGTAAGTTCGTAAAAGTTTTTTTTCAGTTTCAACAATGGATTTCTTCAAATCATGAATGTTGAAAATGAATGCAGAAAATGAATGTCGCAAATGAATATAGAAAATAAATGTCAAAAATGAATGAAGAAAATAAATGTCGAAAATGAATGTAGAAAATAGATGTCGAAAATGAATGTAGAAAATAAATGTCGAAAATAAATGTAGAAAATAAATGTTGAAAATGAATGTCGAAAATCAATGTCGAGAATGCACTCTTTGGGCGTTCCATGATCAGCGGCTCTATACACTGATTAATTCAATGAAACTAAATGCAAAATTGTTGTTTTAAGTAGAGGAAGGTTCAAATTATCGAATTCAACCCTTATTTACACTGATATTTTCAATTAATTTAACAGTTGTACGTATAGAAACGGACTGTCGAAACTTTTGCAAAAACCTAATAAAAAAAAACGTGAAATATTTCAATACTTTTTCACTGTAAACCATTTTAAATAATATCCGATTATATCTGAACATTTACAAGTAAACTTAAACCTACTCTTCCCATTTAATTAAAAAGAAAAAAAAATATTTGAAGCATTTTACATCACGAAAATGCACCGGTGCAAAGCACCTTTTTTTCACATTAGCACTTAATAAATTGCAAAGCAGGCAACATCGTATTCATGGCACTTAGCTAGAGGCCACCCATTAAATACCATACACTCCCATTCCGTTTAATAAAATTCTTTATTTTATTAAATTATGCGTTGTTTCCATACTAAAGCATAGAGTTCACCGAGCTCTTACATAGGAGATGATGGCCTACAATATAAACTAACGTGATCCAAATTTAGCAAAATTAATGTTCATTTGTTTTCCTACTATATAAAGCCTTAAAAATTAGATTTTGTTCCCTTACACAAGGAAAGGTCTAAATTTTTAGGAGAAGTCTTATATGGCACTAAATGGGATGAAGTCCAAACAGTCCATTAATCTGATTCAAGTTTGATTCAGAGTTACTTTTAATTACAAATTGTCCTTATCAAACCACCTCCAATGTAGAATAATAAATATTAGACCGTTTACACACAGAAAGGCATACTTGCACCGGGAGGCGATATTCCATAAATTCATCCATCCGAACCATATTTTTCACATCAAATTCCGAATGACAATATATTATTTCTTACCGATTTTTGTGCAGGAAGTTTGAAATTTGCAATATTTTTCCTATAACGTTTTTTTGAAAAATGGTCTGATCCAATCCATTTTCCATAGGGTTCATCCTTGGACCAAAACACGTCAGTGCATCATATATCACGTAACTATTTCAAAAATGCCGACTTGGAAGTTGAACAAAAAAATTAATAGATAGACGGAGAGACGGACCCACATGATTAACTCGATTCAGAAAGTAATTCTAAATTAATCAGTATGAAAGAGATCTTCTGATTTACGGATTGGCTTAGGAAGTATAAAGCAGAAAATGTGCATATAAATATAAAGGGGAAACTCCTTGGAGTATATATATTCTTCGATCTTCGATTCAGAAAGTGGTCCAAAATTAATGGGTATAATAAAAACGAGGGTATAATCGGCCTAATAAAGACCTTCTGATTTAGGAATTGATTTAGGCACTATATAAAGCAGAAAATTTCCGTAAAAAGAGAAAGGGAGAACTTCCGTGAATTGCGTGATTGACTTTTGAATGACAGTCTTCGCCTCTATTTGTATTTCATCCGCATGTCGAAGTTACGACAATGATTTGAAAGTTTTATTTAGAATAACAAATTTGTTCTCATACTTTTTTTTTCCTCCAATTCCGCTCATATTAACTTCGAAGTTCAATGGAATTACTTCATCAGTCCGCACCGTCCTAGCAGAAGGATAATAGTTCCTACCTTTACCTTTAGATTATATATTATGTTTAAATTATAGTTTTTACTTTAGAGATTTAAGGTGAACGTCGCGTATGTACTTAACGAAATGTCCGCATCAAAAGGGCCGACCAACGATCCTACTGATCATGATAATCAGAAATACGTTATACTTATACTTGTATATATATATATATGTTATACGTTATACGTTATACGTCACTCAATAAGTTGACAGCATGACATGTGGATGTTGTAGGAATGTTAAGGAGATTAAGTCCCGCATTACATATGCAGGAACTATTATATATATTAAGTATAAAACCACCTTAATGAACGAAGCACGAAGTAATTAAAAATTTCCAGACAAAACTGAAAGCAAAAAAGCTCCACGTAGAAGCATTTGTTAAAAGGCGACATACCAACCGCTTAACTTTGTTTACCCCAGTAAGTTGACGACAATTTTGCAAAAACAAAAAAAGAGGTAAATATATCAGCCACGTTAATAAAAATTTCGTGTTAAATACAATTCCTTTGTACCTGGTGTCCTGTCCTGTGTCATAAAATTTGTTTTCCAGTTAACTACACATGCTTTCAGTAGAGGATATTGGTGTAGTGTCCTCATTTTGCAATTATTTTTACTGAAATTTGACTCTGACTATATCTATATATATCTACTAATATCCATTAATATTCATATGTACATACATACATACATAATTACATCATTTAAAAGGAAACTACGTAAATACATAGTGAACAATGGAAGAGAAGCTATGAAACGAGTAACAAAAATTAATGATGTAACCGTTATATCCATAACAAGATTTTGTGTCACATCAACGATTTAGAAAAGTAAATTTACATAAGCAACATACATACATGCATGCATACAAAGAGCTTAGAGTTATTATTCTATAAATAAATTGTTTTAACTATAAACTCATTTGAAAGGAACTATTTATTCCTAAAGAGGAATTTTTGCTTAGCTGCCGCTTGCTCTGACACTAACAATAACAAACAGGAAAACTATATTCTGATCACCCACCACAACCTAACATCACCTGCCCACCGCCATCAAATATTACCCACCAACACCAAACATTACCCACCATCCACATCAACTACAACCAGCCACAAGTCACCACTATTCCCATCCACCACAACCCGTCACAAGCCATCACCAAGCAGAATCACCCACCACCATTCACAATCACTCACCACCAAGTCCAGTTTTTATTGCACTGTAGGCGTGTCGTTTGACCGGTTTGGTTCATTTTCAATACCACTGCAACTGGGTGCAACAACTTGCAATATTTCTGCTAAATTTAAAGCTCACAACTACATTTTTACTGGCAGGGGAATGTGTGTTAAGGTCGTCTGAGGAGACTTCTTCTAAAGAAACCTCTTTTGAAGAAACGTATTTTAAAGAAACCTCTTCTGAAGAAA
>KK351265.1:264033-278301 GCA_000671755.1 Glossina brevipalpis | reverse complement strand
TATATGATGATGATATATGATGATGATATATGATGATGATATATGATGATGATATATGATGATGATACATGATGGAGATATTTGCATATATAACGATGATGTATGAAGATGATATATGATGAGGATATATGATGATAATATTAGATGATGATATATGACAATGATATATGATGATGATACATGATGATGATTAATGATGATATCATATGATGATGATATATGATGATGATATATGATGATGATATATGATGATTATATATGATGATGATTAATGAGGATGATATATGATGATGATATCTGATGATGATTAATGATGATGATATATGATGATGATATATGATGATCATATGTGATGGTGATATATAATGATGATATATGATGATGTTATATGATGATGATATATGATGATGGCATATAATAATGATATATGATGATGATATATGATGATGATATATGATGATGATTAATGAGGATCATATATGATGATGATATATGATGATGATATAAGATGATAATATATGATGATGATATATGATGGTGATATATAATGATGATATATGATGATGATATATGATGATGATATATGATGATGGTATATAATAATGATATATGATGATGATATAAGATAATGATATTTGATGATGATATACGATGATGATATATAATGAAGACATATGATGATGATATATGATGATGATATATGATGATGATTTATGATGATGTTATATGATGATGATATATGATGATGATATACGATTATGATATATGATGATGATATATGATGGGGATATTTGCATATATAACGATTATGTATGAAGTTGATATATGATGAGGATATATGATGATAATTTTAGATGATGATATATGACAATGATATATGATGATGATACATGATGATGATTAATCATGATATCATATGATGATGATATATGATGGTGATATATGATGATGATATATGATGATGATATATGATGATATATCATGATGATATATGATGATGAGATATGATGGTGATATATGATGATGATATATGATGATGATATATGATCATGATATATGATGATGATATATGATGATGATATATAATGATGATATATAATGATGATATATGTTGGTGATATATAATGATGATATATGATGATGATATATGATGATGATATATGATGATGATATCTGATGATGATTAATGATGATGATATATGATGATGATATATGATGATGATATATGATGATGATATATGATGATGATATATGATGATGATATATGATGATGATATATGATGACGATATATGATGATGATATATAATGATGACATAAGATGATGGTATATGATAATGATATATGATGATGATATACGATGACGGTATATGATGATGATATATGATGATGATATATGATGATGATAGATGATGATCATAGATGATGATGATATATGATGATGATATATGATGATGTATAATGATGATATATGATGATGATATATGATGATGTATAATGATGATATATGATGATGATATATGATGATGATACATGATGATGATATATGCATATATGGTGAAGATATATGATGATGATATATGATGATGATATATGATTATATATGATGGTGGTATATAATGATGATATACGATGACGATATATGATGACGTTTCATGATGATGTTATATGATGATGATATATGATGATGATATATGATGAAGATATATGATGATGAGTTATGATGATGATATATGATGATGATATATGATGATTATATATGATGGTGGTATATAATGATGATATACGATTATGATATATGATGATGATATATGATGATGATATATGATGAGGATATATGATGATGATATATGATGATCACCATAGAGTTTGTAATTTTCGTAAGAACAGATATGAGAGAGACACACATCCTCAGTTGTAAGAGCCTTATGTCTTCTTTTGGGTTTTTTTACCGCCACCTTCCATTCCTTTTGTATCGCGCTAAAACTAACAAAATTCTCAGGAGTGCAAATCTTGAAAATTTTTGTTTGGAACTTTGAAATCTGCGAAAAATCGCAGAAACCAAAGAATTCCACCAGCGTTTAGTCAAGAAATTGTTACTAGCATGAAAGTCAGATTTAGCATTTCTTATTTCATCATGAAGTGTATGATAAATTGAATTAATTTCAGGAGCTAAAACGACTTTAGATGGACTATCTAATAAGATTTTTCGAGATAAGAAATTAGTTATATATTGCGTTTCGTTGTTATCTATTTTAAAGACAATGGAAAGATGACGGCTATTTCCTATATAGAGACCTTTCTCAATGGTCCACTGAAAATTTAAAAAACTGGCATTCACGAAGATGAAATCCAATGTACTAAAAGGACCTCTATCAGAAACTGAAAAAGTAGGTGAACGAACATTTAAACAAGAAAAAGTGGAGCGGTTGATGATATCTAAGAGAACTTTTCCGCGGTAATTGAATGTCGTGTCACCAATGCAAGTGGGTCTCAAGTTGAAATCTCCCGCAAGAATCACCTTTCTTTACGCTTATACTGTCCGAAAATGAACAGGTGTTTATATGATGGTGCCAGGTGTCCTAAAATTTTCTTATGACATAAAATGCTTTTATTACCAGATCGTTCGAAATCTTCATGATATGATAATTGAATATAAATTTGTTATGAATTTATCTAAAAAACAATATACTTGTGATGTGTGAGTAGAAAAAAATTGGTTTTGCGTGGTTTTAAAATAAGGGAAATCGTGAAGATTCTTGTTATCATTATATATTAATTTAAGCGGAAAATAAACAATTTTTGTAAACACAAACCGTTCATGCTTTTTTTCAGACCTGGAAATAAAAGTTGAATGAATGGAAAGCAATGTAACAGAATCTAACCAAACCGTCCAAATAAATACTCAACTTTTTGTAAGGCTTTATAGGAATTATCAAATTATAGGCTGTACACATAATTGAGCCGCGTTTAATGAAACACGCGAACTGTAAAATATGTTCCATGGGCGATCTTACGTAACCTGTGCAAAAATAGAATAATCAGCTTTGCCCGTCTAATATTAAAGTGTACCGAAATTTCTTTTTGTGCATTTTTTAAGATAGATGTGGTGGACTTAAACACTCGACCGCAGCCGAATGTAAATCTTATTTGTTGCTTATTGACTTCTTGTCGACAAAATGAAAAAATGTCAAAATGATTAATATAATTACTTTATTTTCTTTTTTTTTTCTTAATTTAATTAACATAATTATTCTGTTACTAAAATTTTCAGATTTTCTAACGTACTTTGTTTTTGTAATAATTTATTTATATTTTTTAATCAATTTTTTTTTTCATAGAAATATATTAAATATAAATTGTTCACACATGATTTATCACAGAGAACATAAATGGCTGATTGACAGAGCATAACTGAGGATTTGTGTATGTGGCAAATATAATATCTGCTGTTATCGGATTTTTGTTAAAGAGGAAAATGACCGACGATTAATTTATTGCTTGAGAGTTAGAAAATACGTTTGATTTGCTATAGAAGAGTATTTTTCAATACGAAAAATAAAAGATTTAAAAGAATTGATTGTTTTAGAAAAATACTGGTTTTTATATAAGTATATGTAGAGATATGCTTATTAAATACTACAATAATTGTGCGGTTTTCTTAAGACTACACATTCTATTATTCATTCATAACTATATATTATTATTCATTATTGAATACCAAGTATTATGATTTTTACACATATTTTAAATGTTATCTTATATATATATATATATATAATATTAATATTGTAATGTATTTTTGACATTTTTATTAGCAAAAAGAAAAAAAAACGGAATCGAACATTTGCATGTTTTTAAGAAGACTTTGACTTTACAATTTATGTTATATTAAATCACAGATTTAATCATAGAAATTATTTCTTGGCTTTTTTGAAAAAATGCGGGAAGACTTAAAGTATATATAAAATAGTATAAGCTGTTAGGCTAAATATGAGCAAAAAAAGAATTTTTCGATATTGACGTACAGATTGCAAAATGTTCGGGTACTATTAAAACCATATTGAAAGGTCGTGATATGGAAGACTGTGATAATGTGACTGTTCCTTTGCAAGATGTAAACTTGGCCACATTGCGCAAACTAATAGAGTGGGCCAATTACCATAAAGATGGCCTTCAGCCTGCAGATAAGTAAGAGGAACAACGAACTGATGCTATTTCATTATTTCATTAATATTGATTTTGATGATTTAATCAAATTAATTTTGGGTGCACATTATCTCAATATAAAGAATTTGGTAAAAATTAGTTGCTAAGCCTTAGCCGAATTGATAAAGGGCAAGACAACAGAACAAATGCGCGACATTTTAGGTATTGAAAATGATTTTACGCTTGCCGAAATGGAGGAGGAAGTGCGCAAAATAGCTGAATTATATGAACTACATGAACTGGAATAAAATTTATTTCTGTTTGTCGCGAATATATATTAATGAAATAAAGAACTTTTTGGCACTTTGGCACTTTGGATGCTATCAAAACAAAAAAAAAAGAAAAAAAGAAAAAGCTTAACTTGTGTTAGAGTTATTCAGCTTAACCTATACTAAAATTTTATCATAGGACGGTGGTGGTGATTCTTCTACCGAAGTGATTCCTTTACCATAATTTTTCGTTTCAGGTAGCAAAATAGCAATGTGATAGGGAGGTGGACCAGCCTGGGCTGCTGCATTGTTAGCCACTGTTTGTGTGCGTTCTTGTAATTCATGTATACCACTTACAACAATATCATCAACTGAGTTAAGCGTTGAGCCTCTGCTGCTCAAACCACAAGCTGTTCTACGTTGATCAGACGTTGAACGATATGGTAACAACCCTTTGGGTACTCTACATAAGGATACAGTGCATGCGGCAAGAAAGAAAGTAGCAGAAAATGCACAAAATATTAAAACCTCTAACCCAGTGCCTTGATGATCGAAATAGAACTTGGCACCTGCTACAAATACAGAAGCCAATACTAACGAAGCACACATGCCACATTTTAAATGAGTTGGCAGTAATTGATTATCCACGCTTTCAACAGAATGCATTGTGGTAGCATGCTGATGATGGTGATGTGAGGGACCCATGGAGGAAGTTGAATAGCTCGTGCTAGGATTCAGTGGACGTAAATTACTCACACTATTGGAGCGTTGATTAGGACCAAAATCACGTTGAGATTGTCTATTAACATCCATAGCTGGCATCGAAGACGTATTTTGATGTGGTAGCATAGAAGCTGTAGAAGTGTTTTGACTGCAACTGTAAAAAATACTTTGCACATAGTACGATACTTATTTTATTTATTTAATTTAAAAATGTATACGCACCCATAGTTTTGCAAAGCGTTTGTTTGCCGAGCGCCATTATGTACACTTGGTTCCACGGTGCCAGCGGATGTTTGTTGGATGTCTGTTTGTTGGTAATGTCGCACTGACATATTCCCAAACTGGGGATGATGATAACTGCGCATGTCATGATGATGTGTTGGTTGCTGATGATGTGCCAATGAAATTTGATTGCTATTAATAGCTGAAGTTGGTAAAATGTAACGAGCGTTACGCCATGAAGAACCAGAAATTACTCCTGATAAAGAAGATGCAATACTGTTGTTGTTATTAATATTTGTTGTCGTTGGATATGATTGTGGCGTCGAATTTGTGTATGCGTTGTTTTGTTGTTGGAGAACAGTGTTGTTATTGGACTGCTGATTAGAAGATGATTGTTGGCCGCCACTGTTAGGAGTATTGTTATTATTGTTAGTACTGTAACCATAATTATTGCTTCGATGATAATCGACCGTAGTTGTGGTTGTGCCGGTGGTACTGTATGTCACATGATGCTGTGTATAATGTCCAATTTGTTGCTGTTGTTGCTGTTGCTGTTGCTGACGGTTTGTCGACATTGAACTATTAAAGCTGGTTGTTGACTTATAACCACCTGTTCGTCGTGGTGGATGACCGAAACTCAAACCAGAGCCGCCAGCTCCAGAGAGCGAGGCGGCAACTCTTGATCTGCCGAAACCACATTGTTGCGATCGTTTATCAATCCAAAAGTGCATACTCGAAATCAACTTTACAATAAATAAATTGAAATAATAAACTGGCTATCAATCTTATACACGTTTACACTTAGTTAAATGTGTGTATGGAATACGTACACATACACGCTTATAGATATGCAAAGGCTTAATCCTAAAAAGGTCAAAGTACTCAAACATACAACACAAAAATACGCACAACTAGTTCTACCCATAAACCTTCTTTTCATGCCTAGCAGGAACAACAAAAAATGTTTGTGCCTAAAACATAACTACGTCCACAATAGACATACTTGTAAGTGCATACATACATCAGGTAATTAAAGAAAGCTTGACAGTTAGGTTTCATAAAAAGCAAAACAAAAGTATGTTTTTATTAACAAGGTCAGGTCGAAGGGATAAATATACAGAATTCATGAACTGATAATTGACTAAACTAGCAAGCAAGCGAAACTGAATGATATGTTTAAATATATTATGTTTTACATCCTCAATTATCTATTACAGGCCAATAACTAAGTTATGTCTCGATGTAAGGCCGGATTCATCATGCAACCTGAATAGTTCACTTTGTAGATATGAATGGAGTATCTTTTTATAAATAACAAGTCCGAATAGTTTGCAGAAGAAGGGCAATATCGTGAATGTCGTAGATTGTGTAATTTATGTTACATGGTAACATGGATAAATTCGTAATTAAAACCATAGAAAAAATTTCATAAACTTGATCCAATAAACCGAGTTTGTGCAAAACATCCAATGTTTATTTTCACGAATTAGGAATTGACCGTAGCCTACTCTAAGATGAAATAAAACTGCAATAACAAATGATAATTTCCCAGTTTTGTCTGCGATTTGAATTCTCATTGTCTTTGCTTGAAGGGCATCTATCAAACTAATATTATGGGACGAATTTTTGTATTATTTAAAATGTTATCATAGATTTCATTTCTATTATAAATATTCTACAGGAAACTCATTTCTTGTGAATATTTGCGGTAGACTAAAACGCTTCAATATAAAGATATCTGTGTATCCTTTTAAATCACTACCCAACTACGAATATTATAATATGATGCACAACCATATAGGAAGTGCTTTTGTTTATGAAAGTTCAGTTTCAATCGAAAAACTCTGTCTTCATTTCGTATATATATTCTATTCTATTGACTTTTGTGGAGGAATATTAAAAATTGATTTCATTTATTATGACTTTTTTAAAGTAGATCGTTATACGTGGAATAGTTGTAAAATTATCCGATTTTATACGTTTTCAATAATATTCGCGCTGGCGCCAAAATACTTAGTGCATCTACTTTCATAAAAATATTTCGAAAATTGCCAACTGCCGGTTGATCATAGGAAAGCACAAGACAACAGATAGATGTACTTGTCTAATTTGATTCAGAAAATGATTTTAAACGAATGGTTCTAAAGTAGAAACTAATTTTGAGTGATCTTATAACAAAAGAAATAAATAAAAATAAATCTTAAATCGTTGTGTGTTACAACGACCCGCACAAATTTGATATACAACCCTTCCCACAACTGATGTAAAATATAATCAACAATTGCATTGATATTAATGCGATAGCAGACGCAAGCTTAAGTAGATATAAGTGCGATATGCCATTTTTTATTTTTAACACGCAGAAATTTTGACTTGGATTAATGAGGTTACACAACGGCACAAAATTTGTTATACTTAAAATTTATTTGTTGTTGAAGTGAATGGGTTAGCGAACTGCAAATGTTGACGATGGTCTTCTAGATATGCGGCCCGTTTTGTTTCGAACAGATTAATTTCGACGTACTGTTTATATTTAAATTTATGGTTAGATACTTAATGTGCTTACTCCGGAATTATTTCTTGCAATAAAAATCCTCAAGATTTCTACGCTTTTGTTAAGAAAAAGTACGAAATTATCAATAAGAGCACTTTAAGTACAGCAACTGCTTCTCTAATAAACACGCATGCCTTCCACTACGTTAGCCTTAAATATTGTTACTTGATCATTTTGTTAATAAAAATATTCTCAGCGTAAACACGGATGTAACTAAATTTTAGAAGATGTACAAATATAGAACTCGTAATGAAGTAATCAATTACTATAGATATGAATATGAAGAGTGAGAAACATTAAATCACTCCATTATTTAAAATATGCAGACTTGAAAAACAATCTTATCGTGTACTGTCGACCGCAAATGCATGCAAAAGCTTGATTTTGTTGCGGGAAAAGCCAGATCGTTAAAGTTCGTCGGTCAAACGAATTCTTAATGTTCTCAGACTGTATAATGCTACGCTTGCTTTTGTATACGTTGTATCCTAGTAATTTTCTCGCAATAATCTTACCTATAATTTTTGATAATACCGGAATTAATGATATGTAACGACAATCTTCACTTTTATTTGGGTTTTTATCAGTTGTCTACATTGGCTTCTTTTCATATCAATGTAAGTTTATTCCGAGATGCATTTTTCTTTTGTTAGGCACGCAAATGTTAAGTTGCAGCCCACTTTAGAGTTTTTACTATCGTCTTATTTATTTTGTATGACATTATTTCAATTTCCGATTTTATTATAATTCCACCACTTTTCTCTTAATGTTAAATGATGACAAGAATTCTGCCAAACTACAGAGCTTTTAATTATTAAAACTGATCATTATGATCCAAGAAAGTGGAACGATAACATTTTTTTTTAAGAGTTACCGACACCGAAAATTATAATCGGGACGCGAAAACTAACTTCCGGTAAAGAACCAGGTGGGCTGAAAAGTTCGTAGGCTAACATAGAAAAATTCTTTTTTTTTATGGAATTTTATTTTATTATTCAATATAGTTGTCTTCGAGGCCGATACAACGATTATAGCGGTCATACAATTTTTTAATACTATTTTTATAGTACGATTTATCTTTAGCCTCAAAATAGGCCTTCATTCCACTCGGCTCACTTTCGATTGTACTCCGGTGTGAGATGATAGAGCCATGTTTCATCCATTGTCACATATCGATGCATAAATTCGGACTTATTATGATTGAACAGCTCCAAACACTGCTTAGAATCATCAATTCGTTGAGGTTTTTGGTCGATTGTGAGCTCGCGCGGCACCCACTTTGAACAGAGCTCTCGCGTATATTTAAATATTCATTCACGATATGTCCAATACATTCCTTTCATATATTTACGGTCTCAGCTATCTCAATCAACTTCACTTTACGGTTATCCGAAATTATTTTGTGGACTTTTTTGGTGTTTTCGTTGGTAACAGCTTCTTTGGGGCATACACTGCGTGCATCGTCCTCGGTGCCCATTTCGCCTCGTTTAAATTTAACAAACCACTTCTCTACAGTTGATTTTCGTGGTGCAAAGTCTGAATAATGTTTATGAAGCCAAGCCTTAGTTTCAATAGTTTTTTTTTTCGCCAAAAAGCAATGCTTTATTAACACACGAAATTCCTTTTTATCCATTTTTTCAAACTAACAAATGTTGGTTCATTAAAAATGTTATAACTCACATACTAAGAGTGCAACAGCTGTCAAATTTATACACGTGTCTTTTGATGCTTAGGGCTAACTAAAAATCATATGGATTTAATACTAGTAGCGCTATCTATGTGTCAGCCTACGAACTTTTTAGCCCACCTGTTAATTATTATCTAAAACTCGTAGGGAAATACATCTGAACTAGTCAAAAAGACGTCGGGAGAAGTTAGGATGTAATGAATTTTTAATGACTGAAATGAGCCGTGATTTAAACTTTACTAGACCAATATGGTACGAAACAATTTCATGCAGTTCCGCAACGTGATAGCTTTCGAAAATTCCTCAAGGCAATTTAAGAAATTAAAATTAGCTAGTAGCAAGGGAAATAAACCGTCACATGCAATCATATTACTGATAACTATGAAGCTTGTTTTGTCCCTTAACACTAATAGTTCGGCTCATGAAGATTTCATACCTCAGTTGACATACATAACATTTTGAATGTGAATAGCTGTACACGCTTTAATGTATTTATTCTTGTAAAGTAATATATGGTGTTCAAGTAGCGATTTGTCTGTTAAAAATATTCTAGTGCTTTCTCTATTCTAAGTATTATTTTCAGATATTTCGCTTCATTAAGGTTTGATGGTAGTTTTGGTATATCAATAAGAAAATATTAAATATATGCTGTCGCAAAATGTTGATTTCTAATAATTCGTTTTGGCTGGATGGATTGTTGTTTTCGCCTATTATCGATAGATTGTTAAGCGTTATCATCAATATAAGATGAAATTAATTTATCTGAGTTTTCTTTCATATTATTTGATGATACGCTGCTGTATAAATTTTCGATTTTATTGGCTGTTACCTTTATACTTTCCTTTATTATATAAGTGTTTCCGTTATTATTGAAGAATTCAGTTTTATAAATTTCAAAGAATTTATTCTTATTTTGGACTTTATTCGAATCAATACCAACAATACCAAAACTGGCTTTCCTGCGAAAATTAAGCCTTTGTATGGCAGAAAGGTACAATTTTTGATATTTTTTGATAGGCATCGTTGTAATTTAAAAACATAACATAAAACCAGTATAAATAATCTCTGGGAAGGAAAGCGTTCATGTGGCAACAAAGTCTACTCTCTAGTACGTTATGTATTTGCACTCCCACAAAAGTTTCCATAAAAATAGCGCCTTCACGTGGAAACGAGGTATAATTTGTCGTATTTTATCAAGAAACCAAATGAAGAATAGTATTAGGCCAAGTATTATAGAGTATTTAATAGTCAGCCTTGCTCATAATCAGTTCATGTTAACGATGATGCAAATGATTTAGGACAATGCAGATTTTTTTGGAAAATTATTTAATGTGTTACGAAATAAATTTATTCGGTTTAAAATTTTCAATGCTCTTCTTATCGTGTCTCTACCATCAATCTTATCTTTATAACAAAACTGGAACATAGAGATTCATTGTTGAAATTAATGGAACATTTTTTTATATGATGGCGCACAACCATGTGTCTTACAGAAATGAATACTCTTACATTTATTTTTTTATTGTGTCGTAATCTTTAGCAATTCTAACACAATATGGAATTAGGGATACATTCATCAACATACTTTCTTTGCTAGCTAATTTGTATTATGTCTTATCTATCTACGAGATCGAATTTCATAACAGCAGCTTCGGTGAGAACAAATTGTTCCGCAAGTATTTTTGTTATTTTTCGAATTTTTTTTTAACTTTTAACTTATATTACATTTTTAAGAATATTGTTACGAAAATTGGCGTTTTGTGTTTTACCTTTAAGGCACAGTTCGTATCGCTAGACCGCGAAAAGCTTAGATTTGCTTTATTTACGAAGTAATATTTACAAACACAATTATTTTACAATTTATTGCAAAGGAATGATTTTCTGCAACACTTAATTACTTCTCAAACATTATTTATCGACTGTCTTGGCTAAGCAAAATTCTCTGCTTCTAAATCCCACGAAAATCACAAATTCTGCGTTTCTTTCTGCGATACCTGCGAATACGCAGTTTCACTAATCCCATTCATGTCAGGTTTCGCGAAAATTCTTTGCCAATCTTTGCTTTTATTACCAACTGCAAATATGTCTTTTTATGACCGCGGTAGGTATCATATTCAAATGAATTTTCTCTCCATAGATTTATCAAATTTGTTGTAGTTGCCTTTTCTTAGTTTGTGATTTTCGTAACGCTGCCCTCCACTTAATCTTGTTCGTCGCGAACAAGATCTTTCTCCTGATCCACTAGTTGGTTTGTATATGCCGCCTTATCCATGGTTTCGTTTCTTGCATATTTCTGACTGCGGTATATTCTGCCAGCTACCTTCATGATGCCCTTATATGGCCCCTTCCAGCTGAACCGGCGATTTGGCTCAGACCCTTTACTACACGATGGCTTATACAGCTGCACTGTACCTCCTTCAATAAAACCTCCTAAGTTCGCCATTGCACCTTTACTGCCCTTTAGCTTGTCACTGCTGATCTGACTTCCTCTTGTAAATCGTTTTTGTCCTCCTGAGTTGTTCTCCGCGCCTTTCGGTTTACTACCGTTCCCACAGCTATGCATCCATGCTGCTACTGTTTTCGGACATTCTATCCCACAGAACTTCTGTCTGATCTGTCTAACCACCTTTGTGACGCCAAGGTGCTTCCCGTTTAGGTTTCTTCCAACGAAACTTCTCGAGTTCGCTCTTGCACCCTTGCTGCCCGTCCGCTTGTCACTGGCGATCGGAGTTCTCCTTCTGGGTACTTTCGGTTCTCCCCGATTTCTTGAGTTGTTCCTCACGCCTTTCGACTTGCCACAGTTCCTACAGCTACGCATCTCTGCTGCTACTGCTTCCGGACATTCTATCCTATAGAACTTCTGTCTAGCCATTTTTGTGACGCCAAAGTGCTTCCTGTTTAGGTTTCTTCCAACAAAACCGCCCAAGGTCGCTGTTGCCGCCTTGCTGCCTGTCAGCTTGTCACGGGTTATCTGACTTCTCCTTCTGGATAGTTTCGGTCCTCCGTGATTCCTCAAGTTATTTCTCCCGCCTTTCGATTTACCACAGTTGCCGCAGCTACGCATCCCTGCTGCTACTGTTCTTGGACACCCTATCCCGTAGATATCCCGTCTGATCTTCCTAACCACTTCCGTGATGTTAAGGTGCTCTGCATCTGCTGCTTCTCGATATTCTTCCGTGATTTTCTCTGCCTTGACTTTGTGATGCTCGATTCTTTTTCTCCACAGCATATGCCGCAGACAACCATCTGATTTTCGTAACAATATAAACAATTATTGTGAAGAAAATTCTATCTTGAACAGGATTGGGCTGTTTGTACATGACAATTGTAACACCCGTTAGGACTTAAAATTTTGCAGATTTCATGTCAAAAGCTCTAATCATTACATAATTGCTTAATGGCCAAGTATCACTTCTAAGTATTGTCAGGTCTTTTTGAAATATGGAATTCATTATAGGGCAACTAAATTTTATACCCAACGTTGAAACTGAGGGGTATATTCATTTTGTTATTTTGTTTGTAATGCCTAGAAGGAAACTTTAGAGACCGCACAAGAAATATATACTCTCAATCAGCATCAAATTTAGAATCGATTTAAATATGTTCACCTGTCCATCTGTGAAATGTGTGTACTAAACGTTCTCCTAACCGCAAGAATGAATATATCGGCTTCAAATTTAATAGGAACATTCAAAGTTCATGCACGCAGATTGATGTTGAAAATGAGCCAAATCGGTCATGGGACACGCCCAACGTAAAAAGGGGACATCTCTATTTCAAAAAAAAATTCGGTTTCTTATTTATTATTCATAAGCCATAGCAAACACATTTATTGAGCTAGTAATCTAGTCTATCGTAAACGGAAACGCCTGGTCGATATAATAGAATATTTAAATTGAATTTTTTTATGAAAATGTTTGTAACATCAAAAAAGAAGCGTTAAAAACCCCATAAATCCATCTAGACGTATCCGTCCGTCCGTCTATCCAGCTGTCTCTCTGCCCATGTTTACGCTAATCAATTTTCCATTATTGGATGAAATTTGGCAAAGTTCTATCATAAAGATTGATATTGAAAATGAATCAAATTGGTCACAAGGCCACGCCTACAGTATAAAATAAGGTGGCAACATTTCGGTTTTCTGAGTGTTTTGCTCACTAATCATACACTACAGGCCCACCGATGAAGGTATAGTATTTTTTACTTTTTTTTAAGATAAATATAGTGGGTATGCTTTGTTACTTCTTCATAATAATATTGTTTACGGGGTAATCGCTTCCGCCTTGAAACCGAAAGTTTTCAATTTTATTGAATTTTATTTGGGCTTTACGGCCAAAATCCAATCACATTAATTAAAGTATTATTTACCGGAGTGGAAATCGAATCCGGGTATGACGACTCGAAAGTTGCGCTTCTTATCTGTTAGGCTATACGGTAATCCGTCTGTGTATATGTACATATATGACCATATGTACTAGCTCTAAGAAAATTGTAGGCAGGGTTATTCGAAATTGTTTTATGGAATGCCATACATTGGGTCAAAACCGCCATTTTCAGAATGTGTTCATCAAAGTCGCTACTACTAAGCGCCATTTACGGCAAAGAGGTAACAGAAAGTGTGTGTGTGTGTGTGTGTGTGTGTGTGTGTGTGTGTGTGTGTGTGTGTGTG
>KK351265.1:223470-262290 GCA_000671755.1 Glossina brevipalpis | reverse complement strand
TGTGTGTGTGTGTGTGTGTGTGTGCATATGTGCATATGTGCATATGCATATGCATATGTATATGCAACATTGCAGTGCATTCAATTGACACTGTTTGGTGCAAGGATGCGCTTTTCATACTCGTGCGTTTATTTGCTAAAGTTGTCATTTTAATAAATTCGTTGCTAGAAGTGCATCTAGAATTGAGTTTTCAATTCAAATTACGTTTTGAAAATCTTGCAATTTCACATATACAACATATATTTCATAAATTACCTTAAATAATTTTTTTTAAGTGTTCTATTATTTTTTATATTTAATTATATTTTTTTTTCCTTTTAACATCATAACTTTAGTTCATTTTGATGTTGATCTCAGTTTCTCACTGACACTAGCGCATATTGTTGCATGCACTGATTTTAGGAATGCAAACAAGCCTCCCGAACAATAAAAGTATAAAAGTCCTTGATAAATTTTCTTGGACATTGACTTTGTTGGTATGTGTGTCTCACGTATTTAAGTGATTTCAAATTTTCTATTTTACAAATTATTTCAGAAATTTATTCTTTTCAAAATAATATGGAAAAATTTACGCTTCACTTTTGCTTTCTTTTCCCTCCCTACTTGAATTTTTTTGCTATTTTTTTTCTTTTTTCAACAATTTCACTTGTGTATTTGAAAAAAAAATTTTACTTTTCATGGCAAGTTTTATATCACATGTTTGGTTCTGAGAACATGCACATATATACACATGCACTGGAATGATTGGCAAAACACTAAAACTCGTTTTTGTAGCTTGCAGTTCTTCAAAAACTTTCAAAGACTTTGTTTTGATATATATTCTGTTCTGTATTTCTGCCAAGAGAAGGTAATCGGAATCATTTCCTTCTTATAAAAACGCAAGAGCAAGTAATTATGAGCAAAAAAAAAAAATAAATAAATAAATAAATAAATGCATAAAGCGCAAGCGCAGGTTTCAAAAAACTTTCATCTCTTTTTTTTTTAAATGTAAATTAAAACTTTCTAAAGCTTTATACGAACGTTATTTAAAGGGCTCTTAAAAGGTACATGAAATTGTGTATTATTTTTTATATTTATTAAAATTATAAATGTTATTTTGTCATTCTCCTCTTAGAGTTGTGAATGGAGAGACTTATAAACGGTATATGTAATGTATTACCGCGAGCTACTACGATTCATTCATTTTTCCTTCGTTTATGTGTTTCAACCAGAATAGCAATACTAAAATAAATGCTCGCCCACTGATCAATTTCGAAAATCGAAACTTCTACCTACATAATTATTCTCAACAAATTGCAGAATAATAAATTTTGTATTTAACCTTTGCACAAACAATATCTTCTCACCTTTTTTTTGGAGTCCTGCACCACGATTACGTAAGATTAGCATGCCTTTAACGCTATTTCTACGTAGTAACTCACCAATCATTCACAATTTTTTCGTAATTCAGTTTTACAATTAGGATTAATCGCTTTTGATGGATCATATATATATAGTAAAGATGCCGAATACCAAAATATCAGGGACTAGGACTCTCCACACTACACCGCTTTTCTGAGCTATTATATCCAGTGCTAATCAGTTTTTTGTATACCCCTTACTTACTGTATCACATAAGAAGTTACTTTCTCTATCATAGATTTCGGCAAGTTTGCTGTAGGCGTACCTTACGAGGCTGTGATTTTCTCAAAAATTTCATCAGATAAGACAAGCGGTAAAGGAATCTTTGTCGTATTTTTCTTAATAGATGAATTTAAAAGCGGGTCAAAGTAATACTAATTCTATCAAGCCATAGAAGAGTGAGTCTTGAAAATTCATAATTCATAGAATATGAAAATAGAAAACATTGCAACCATCGTTATTCCAGTCGAAAGCGACTGCGTTTCGAAAATGAACAAAAACTTTAACTTATTTTACAATGTCACTTTAATGAAGACGATAACGCTTTGGAGACTTATGAAAAAAGTCATGCTGCTTCAAGATGCTTTATCAAAAAAAAATAACCAGCACGCAAACGAACTACTTTGACAACTTCGATGTTAAAAAGACACTTCGCCCTAGTCAACTAGTCATTGATAAAGTCGCCGAAGTTCTTTAAAAGATTAAATTTTTTATTTGATTACCATATAAATTCACAGTGACAAGTATAATAGATGAAATGTTTATCTGCGATTCGCTGCAAAAGCGAAACGAAACTGAACCATTTTGACGCATTTTCATCACACACATCAATAATCATGCTCCGCAAGTGTTTGATGATACTAGAAGGGAACCGTTCATTCTATACTGTCAAGAAATTATACAATTAAAGTGTAGATCACGACAATGTCTTTAGTATGGAGCTTAACTGAGAAGTTTTGATACATCCACTGTAAAGAAATATAGTAATAAAACAGAGGTGATTGTACGCAATAAAAAACCAAAGCCGAATGCTTGATTTTTTACTTTTTCTATGTCCCTCATCAAAGTTTGAAGGTATACTAATATTTTTCATTTTGCTTGCAACATCCAGAAAGAAGCTTCAGACAACCTGTAAAGTATGTATATTCTTGATCAGCGTCAAATTTAAAATCAATTTGAGCATATCCATCTGTCTGCATAAAGTCTATGGTAAACATTTGCTTGGTCGCAAAAATTAAAAAAAAAATTTTGCAGAATCATTGAAAATTGATATAGAAACCGGTCAAAGGGCACGCCCACACTACAATGCAAACAAAGAACGCCTCTGCTTTTACGAGAAAAAAAGTTGGTTTTTTGCTTATTACTCGTAAACCCCATAACAATTTTTACATACATTGGGCTAGTTCTTTTGTAGTATCCGTGCCAAAACAGAAAGGATCGACTACGCCCACCCGCGATAATACAATATTGAAATTTATTTTTTTTTTTTGTGAAAACGTTTCTAACATCCAGAAAGAGCCTTCAAAGACGACCTAAATAGTATATATTCTTAATCAATATCAAATTCGGAATTCATGTAGGCATATTCGTTCGTCGACCTGTCCTTTTCTTTGTCTGCCTCCTTGGGAAACGTATGCGATAACAATTTTTTCGATCGCAAAAATAAGATCAAATATCTTAAAATGATTGAAAGTTTCTGAGTGTTTTGCTCACTATTCATAACCTACGCAATAAGGATTCCCACGATATTTCACAAAAATGGAAAAGTCTGCTACGCCGATCCAATATTATAGAGTATACGAATCTAGTTTCTTCGACCATTTTTTTTTTAAGATAAAGATGATGGACACAAAAAATTCGGCACAGACGAATATAATTTTCCTACCTGTTTTAACTGTAAAGGAATTATTTCCCGTTTTAGGTTCAGTAAAGTGTACTCGCGAAAATTCAAATTGATTTAGTTATACCAATACAGAGCAACGATCAAGAATTGAGGCATAGCATATTCATACAATACAGCACAGACCACAATGAATTTTTGAATCGTGAAATTAAAAAAAGATAGAGAAAACGGCAATTACATACTTAGTGTACAGTTTTTGCGATGGCTATTTTTATATACGATATTATGAAGCTTTGTTTTATTTATTTTGTTTATATTTATTGCTATAATAATGCGACCATAATTGTCTTCATTTAAAACTAAGACGTATCGGTAATAAATTATAGCAAATTTCGTCGATTATCATGGTCTGAACATCTAGAAATGCTTATCATTTAAATAGAAAAGCCTTTCGATGTAGGAAGGAACGCATTTCCAAACTACAATCACTAATATTATTACGAATATGTTACATATTAATTGAGGCAAGATCTTCAATCTTGTTAAAAAAGTTTTACTCAATTGCTTACAGATAAAAGGTCACTTTAAGATGCGAAGAAGTACGACATAGAGAGAGGACACTGGTTAACTAAAATAAAAAACCGCTTACATGTGAACTACTCTTCTGTTCTTTTCTTAACTATTCATTTTATTGGCTAGCACCTAGCACAAAGTCTTATTGTTTACTGTCTATTAAAAATCTTAAAAACATTTTGATGCAAAATGATCTATATGCTTGATTTTAACCTCGTCCTAGGTTCATGAAATGAAAACTTAAAAAATTTTTTTTTAAAAAAGCCATTAATATGCAAACGGTGTGTAATTTCAACATGCTGTTTTAGAATGCTAATCTATGCAAGTATACATATATATATATATATGTAATTAGTGAAAATTAGTATGAATAAATCCAATATATTTGGATTTTAAGTGTGCAATGAAAATAAACCGACTCTCACTTCGAATACTTTCATTGATAAATTTTCTCTCGTCTCGACTTAGGCATTTATGAGTAGAAACTAGTTGCTTCTCTTCTCAATATGTTATGATGTATTTGCATACAACAATCCAAGTTCGACGAAGTTTAAAGTTCGGGCACAAATATATTCGGACCCAAACAAAAAAAGATCGATTTTTAATTCTTAATAATTTCTCCACATATACAGAACAATTCAACTCGTAATGTACATACTAAAGAACAAGAATCTTTAGTACGTGTATGTCCTATTGTAGTGCTGCCATCTACTTTCTAGAGTTAATAATTTACTACCGCATAGTTTCACAAATAAATATCACATCACATAAAATAAAATAGTAGTACAATCCAATTAACGTTTGTTTAAATATCTATGTTGATGTTATTTACGTGTTCATAGAATAATTTCAATCTTTTAATACAATCTAGCTCTGAATATTAAATATTTCGATTAGAAGCGTTTTTTTATATAGCGAAGTTCTCTTTGTTTTTTAATAAAAATTTTCTCTTTTATACCTTACGTGTCGTTATTTTTCCAATTTTCTCTTTCGTTGTGAAAATGTTTTTTATATTTTCATTGAAATTTAGTTCAGTTTTCCTAATTATAGATAAGATGAGAGCAAGATCTTAAGAAAAAGTTAAAGAAGAGAAAAGACCCTAAAAATCATTAAGGAAAAACATGAACAGCTTATTGTGTAAGTATCATTATGAAAAACGCCTATTATATTTAAAACAAAAGAACCTGCCAACTAATATAAAAATATTCTAATTTTAGAAGTTCTTAAAAAAAATAAAAATAAAAATATCTTAAACAGTGATAGAAATTACCTTGCACGTATGCCTAGATTTCTCATCGCAATAACAAGTAAGTCAAACGTGAATATAATATAGTGAATATAAGTACAGTGATTAAAATTTTATCTCAGATTATTACTTGATAATATGGTTAATGAAATTAATCAACCCAAAGAGATATCGGAAAATGCTCAATTAGAGCAAAGATTAATTGCTTCAAGTCACGCATTATTGGAAATGCAGACTGAACATAATCAATTAATGCAAGACATGGAACGATTACGTGAAAGAGCTGAAGAATTGCAACGAATGCGCTTACAGCAAACTTCACAACAGCAATCAAGTAGCAGCCAGTTGTCTGCAAAAATGCAAACGACTGTAACCGTCACTGAAACGAAGGGGGAAGCAATAGCAGAGGAATCAGAGGAATCTATTAAATCTAAAGAAAATGATGAAGAAGATGCCTCAGAAGCTGAATACATAACTCAGAAACTAAATGAGATCGCTTTGCTTAAGGCTCAACTTAAGAAAGTACAGAATTTAGTTAGTACTACGGATATGATAGAGAAACATTTAGCTCAACAATCAACTAGCACCTCCAGCCTTCATAAAGAAACAGTCAGTGAGGAAAGTCATGTTACAACTAGTTACGAGTGTGCTACAAGTTCTAAATCACGTAGTCTCTTGACTACCATCGCAACTAGCTCAACATCCGATAGTCAAGTATCTAATGAAATTAATGACGACAAATGTCAATTATTAAATACCATGGTGGATATGTTTCAGGATTTATCTGGTGACTTAAAAGAGGAAGCAGACACTTTGCGTGCAGAAAGAGAACGTATTAAAACTTTAAAGGAAGATATTTTACGTCAACGAGAACAATCAAAAAAATGATTTTTTTTTCATATTTTCTGCTTAGTATTAAAAATTCAAATTTTATTTATATTTATTTTTTCAAAGTTTCTAAATTTCATTCGTGTTTTTATTTTTCGTTTTAATTTTTTGTGCAATTCTGTCGAAAAAATTGTTTATATATATTATACTATTGCGAATTACATATTAAAATAAGCTTATCTGGCAACGTAGTTTGCTTCATTGTCAGTAACCGGAATTTTTTTGCTTTGCAAAAAATTTTTCCCTGAAAATTGTTTTTACCCAAAAGAAAGAAACGAAAAGATTTCCAAAAAAGAAAGAAAATTCTTTTTGTTCTTTAAAATCGCAAAAGAAGAAGCTTTACGTAAGGAAGGATTTCAGTTTATACGAAAAAAAACTAAAAAGAAAAGAAAAATATACGGCGAAACGATTTTAACACATAAGTAGCGTGAAAAAAATCGATGAAAATTGGTTTCGTTGATCATTTTTGTCAAAATAACGAAGGTTCAGTACAAAGGTTATCAATTGATTATGGCTCCTGCTAGAAATCCCAATAACAATTATATGTCACACAATAAATCTGTGGCCAGCGGTTCCAACGGGACGACAGGTATTATAACCAATTCAACAAATAGACCATTTATCAAAAGTCAAACCTCAGTAGTGACAATGCGTAAATCTACAGGCACAGTTCCTAAAGCTTCATCATCAAATAAACCCAAATTTAGTGTTACTTTGGAATGTAGCACACATCAACAACAAAAAACCATCTTACAACCAATGGGTGTGAATAATATAGCAAATCGATGCAGCCCTTTAAATATAGTAGCTTCAATACAACAACAGCAGCAGCAGAAAACACGTCAAGTTCAACAACAACAGCAACATAAAAATACCGAAGTTGTAGCACCAATAAGAAGAGACCTTAAGGATTTAAACGTAAGCAATTATCAACATAATTGTGTCATTTTGACCTAACATAATTTTTTCATATTAACTGATGTTCTTACATGATTCTATTATATATATATATACATTTATACTTTTGCCAAAATGGTTTATATCATTATTCCTTAAAGCAAATAAACCAGGAGGGTTCTGTTCTCAAATGACATTAATTGCTGCGCTGTGCATGCAAGTTACCCAAATAGTTTTAAGAATTTTATGGTTATTTTTACGGATGTCTAAACTGTACCAATTGCCCATTACAACATCCGTCCCATCTCAAATAAAATTGAAACATGTTTTTAAAAGCGACCAAAAAATCATGTTCTTTATCGTTGCGCTGTTTGCCCATAATCCATATTTTTGTTTTCAATTCAAGGCCCAGTGTTCAGTGTGGGTTTGGCTTGAATATTTGTAAGCAGTACTTACGACAATAAATTTGTTGTAATAAAATTTTGTAAGGAGAAAGCGCAGCACAAAATAGAATTTAATTCTTTGTTGAGCAGGGTTTTCTGTAGTCTTCAGACAAACCTCTGGTGGCTACAATAAAATAAAGTTTTTTTGATAATTAATGTAGAAAGTTCCAACTTGGTACCGGAGTATTTAGTTTATGTGTAAAGGTCAAGTTTGAAAAGTGGCCAGATACTAAATCTGAAAAGATGAAAAAAAATTTTAATTCAACTAATGTAATTAATTCACCTCTGCTACAGGTGACACTAGCTTTGTATGGATCTATGCAACATTCGAAAAGACTTAAGATAGGCACAACTTTTATTACATCCATCGATTCAGAATCATTTTCTAAATCAATGTAAACTTTTTTGTTGTTTTGTCCTCAACGTTTAGATCGCAATTTTAGAGTTATTTTAACGTGATGTTTTGACCCAAGGACGAACTCTATAGAAAAGTGATTGGATCGTACCACTTTTAAAACCCTCTCGCCATGCAACGTCTTATTTTGAAAAAGTCGTTATATGGAAAAACTGCAAATTTCAGAATTTCCCTTTAAAAATCGCTGGGCGCTCTAAGTTGAATCCTACCGTATGAAAATAAGCCTTTATACTGCGAAAAGGTATGATTTTTAACATTTTGTGGAGTCCATAATAGTAATTTGGCATAAGATCTAACTTGGCCAAGTTTAGACCATGCAAATCTAAATCTCATGAAAAGTACTTATTTACATATATATTTTCTAATATGGTCCGTATGTCAGCAAATATCTTCTATACTTGTATAAACCAGGTAGCAGTTATAAAAAAGTAGGATAGGGTGTGGCCGCAATCTGGGAGCTTATGCCCAGTCGATAAGTGTAAGTGCCGATCGAGCATTCACTATAGCTGCAGTCAATTGTAAAGTAAGATGGCAACAAAGTCGAATTTTTCGTATCTTATGACGAAAACATGTAAAGAATAATAAGGTTTTTGACAAAACAATTAATTTTCCTAAATTTGGACCACGTCAGCTCACTTTTAGCCTCCTCGCATATAAGCACACTCACGAAAAGTATGCATTTAGATAGGAACACTGTACAATTGTTGGTATTTCATCGCGGAGATGAATGAAATATCGTAGTAAGGGAACTGATCGGCTTTAGCCGACTATAATGTTCCTACTTGGTTTGTTAATAACTCGCAAAATTAACAAAGTGTCATAAAAATAACAACTGAAAATTCAAGCGATGCATAAGTATATTCGTAATTAATTTTTAAATAATCTCGTAGTACTGAATTCCAAACTGAACCAAATATCTTAATATCTGACAGTAGGCTTGTTTAAGACATTTGATTGCACCGCAGAGCTCAAGGTAATCCACTCAGTATATACATCGTATGGATATCACACAGCGCCTTACAAATCGTTGTGAAAACTAAGGACAACATTTACATACTCTACCCCGTTTTGTTGTAATCATAGTCAAATCCAATTATCTATTTAGTTCACTTTCAAACTTATCGTGGCGAGTTTGAGAACAAAATTGTAGACCATCGTGATTCAGCCGACAGATGAGAGACAGAAGGAATTGCTTCGTTAAAACGGTTTCGCTTTGAACATTAAATATGCATTATAAAATCTCTGATGCATATTTCCGTGCAGTAAAGATATAAATCAAGTACATCTCCTGTATTGGGTTAACTTATCATATTAATTTTAGACATCCTGTACATCGTCGAATTTTGATTCCATGTGTCAGAGTGTGGCGAACAGAATGGCAAAAATAATCGTAAATACAAATCATATCAGCAGAAATATAAAAATGGCAACCAAATAGCGGAATGCTATTATCTAGTAATATTGAGACCAAGAAATATATATATATATATATATATATATATTTGGCAGACCATTTACTCAAATAAAGAAATTCATGAACCTCACATATTCTCTTTATGCATATTTAGCTCTTACTTTTCTATACTATTTGGACCATTTTAATTTCCATTTTGATTATTTACGCATACTGGCAAAATATTTTCTCACCTTACATTAGTTCATTTTCATACGATCGAAGAACGAGAACGAACAATCTTTTTCTTTTTTTTTTTTTTTTTTAAATACATTTTATAGACAGTTTTTCTTCATTGCCGGTTGCCTAATAACACTGACAAAAATTTTATTTTTTTACCCTACTTCAGGACTATTTACTCACAACGGTAGTTACGACGGGCAACAGCATCAATTTGAATAATAATAATAATCAACAGCCATCTTTGGTTCAAAGTAGTAACGTTACAAACAGTGTCGCAGGCGCTACCAATAGCGATTTAGGTAAGTAAAATATTATTTAAAATAGCTCTGAAAGTGTTTTTTCATTTTTAGCATTGAATATATTTATTGTATTTGTTATAACCACAAAGGGGCAATGAGAATATACTGATCTTAATCTGATCTTGTCATTCCATTGGTAACAATAAAAAAGACACGTTGTGTATATTCAATGAAATGTTTTAAGTTGTCCTTATGTGTTTGTCGGAATTGTTGAAGTCGAATATCATATTTTAGCTGATTTAAATAAATCATATTTGAAAATAAACAAAATGAAAGTTTAAATAATTTTGTCAATAATTTACAATCGGCCAGACATAACTTTTAATTTATGCTTTAAGATTTTACGTGATGATCTTAAAGACGGTATGACTTAAGTTTAATATGCATTAACAAATTAAAACATAACAGTCTGATATTTACACTTTTCTATTAAAATAACTGTTGGTTTCAACAATGTCCGCAATAGACCAAATATTGACATGGTCGCTAAAGGTAGCAGGTATCCAAAATTCGGCTAAAACCTATACATAATATCCCCATTTTTGTTTATTTTAAATGTAAATCTAAATTTAGATTTTATCTAAAACATTAGTGCACTGTACCAATTGTCAATGGCTATGAAAAGTAAAAACACCGTCATTTATTTAATTTCATTTTAAATAATTGATTCATAATCTTAACCAAATTGCGTGGACGGGCTTAATAAGAATTTTTCATGGCTGAAAATCATTTCATGTCCAAGCAAGGGAGGTAGAAACTTAAGTTTTATTTTTTTCGTTAACTATAAAGTCTGCAGAATTTCGCAAGGAAACGCCGAATTTTTAAGAAACTAATCTTTCTGCTGCTACGACATTGACAGCGTGCATAATAAATATTTTGTGAAATTTTATAAGAAAAATTTTAATGTTGATGATCCAGTCGTTATTAATGTTGATGATGAAATGCAGATTGTAATTGACTCCGTATGACATTTTGACGATTATAGGAACCCAACATAACCTTGATCGAGACATCAGAGTAAAGTAAAACTACTTTAACTCTTCAATTTGATGAAGAATATATACAGTTTGTTGAAACTTTGATAAGTATTTCAATTAGTGGACACATTTTTTTGAATTGTGAAATTTATTTATTAAAACCCGAACAAATGGTCAGTATCGAAAAATTCAAACCAATCCGAATACAATATTTTTCTTAATTTTTTTTTAATACGTTTAATTTTAAGCTTTTTCAACTATGACGCAAAAACATAAACTTTTTGCAATTTGTTTATATATCTTCTTTTTTTTCTTTTTGATAAATGTACAAATTTAAAAATAAACATAATTTTATTTTTGATATTTCCTTATTGATAGAAAATTCTCAGGAAAATCAACAGCGCTTTTGCTATCCGGTGCGCCCCATACCACGTCGTAGTCAACAAACTTCGCATAACTCAGCACAGCTGCAAAACGATTACCTAAATTCCACAAATATCAATTCAAATTTAAATACAGCTATTGGCGTTGTTATACCCACCACTCCCGGATTACCTAATAGCACAACCGCCGCAATAATACCGCCAGTTTCCTCTTCCAATCGCAGCACAAACAATTCTCCAAGAAACGTAAATCTAAATCAGCAATTACAACAACAATTGTTATTATTACAGTTACAGCATTTACAACAGCTTTTCGAGGAACCTCAAGCACGTTCTTTACTGAATCTTGCCACGCAATTGATACCCTCTTTAAGGACTTCTACGTCGACTACCCAGGAGAATACGATTGGAAATCAGAACTCTAACGAGGTTGCCAATTTATTGCAACGTTTGCAACAATTGCATAATCTTAACACAACTAATAATAGTAACAACAATAGTCGCGGGGACTGTTTAGCAGGCAATTTGGAAATCTCTAACAGGAGTTTGCAAAAAGTCTGAAGCCGTCTAATTTGGAATAATTTAAAAATTGATTTCTATAATATTGTCCTTTTGTTGTTTCCTTTCCAGTCCCAGAGATCTCCCAGCATGGTACACGAGATAAACCCTAACTCTGCATCATCATCACAACGCGAAATGGTAGTGAATTCTGTCAGTTTAGAGAATGTAGCTCTAAGTGAGGTATCTATTTACCTCAACATCACAAACGTTCTGTATTTTTAAAGCTTATTTTTCATATTTGTTAGTCAAGCGATCGTGCTCAATCCATACAGTCGTTGCATAGCGCTGTGGAGACTCCTACTCCTGAGAATACTCCATCTTTTGAAGAGCTACAACAACGTCTGGAAGCATCTAATCGTAACATACAAAATATGCACGAACAACAGCAACAACTGTTGCGCTTGCAAAACGCTGCTAGACAGCATTTAAATGAGATGGAAAAATTGCGTCAACAAGCAAATACGTTAAGTTTTCCTTCTAGTTCACAACGTTTATCTAATGATATCGATGGTGCTCCCGAATATCAGAGCGTGGAACAAATCCATACCGATATGTCATCGTTAGTCGGTCGTATGAAAACTCTCACTGCATTCATACAGAATCAAAATGAGTTGTCATCTTTGTTGGGTGATGATGGTCCTGAGATTTTGGCCGAACAAGAGGCATTGCAGCGAAAATTGGAGGACTTACGTAATCAAAGAGATGAAATGCGAAACTTGGTAACTGAACTGCAGGACATTAATCGTTCCGCTGAGGAAACAGCCAAGGAAGCACGTCAGCGACAGTTCGAACAAGAAAAGGACGTTGTTGAACCGGAGCCCAAGTCCCCGAAGTCCCAGCAAACGGCAAAAAGCGTCAAGTCAAATACAATGGAGCGTGTAATACCGGTGGAATACACACGTGTTGTTCCTATAGAACTTTTGGAGTCAACTAATCGTCATTCTAATAATATTATACAATCAGAATCGGAGCTAGATCCAGAGGAAGACGAAGGACCAATGGCGGCCGCCCTATTACAACAAAGGGAAGCAGATATAGATGCCATGAAATCTCAATTAAAACGTCTTAAAGAAATGATGGAAACTGTCAACATGATTGAGACCCACACTATGCATGATCCCAAAATATTGGGGCGCACACCACCTCGTGAAGAAACAAGTGGATTTGATCATGAACGTGTTCCCTTGGTTGCAACAAGCAATCTCTCCAACAATGACAGTGGCAATGAGGAGTATATATCACGCAAAGTTCGTATGTTAAATGAAGTCACCACAGATTTAAGGGCCCAAGCCGAGAATTTGCAGGCGGAGCGTACCCGTATAGAGGCTCTAAAGGCAGAAATTGAAAGACGTAGAAACCAAGCAGCCGCGGCTGCCCAAATGGGAGAGGAGGCTTTAAAAAGAAGTAGTGTAACACCTACGCCGAAACTGAAATCTCTTGAAAGACGTTTACAAGAGCATGAGCAAAACCAAGAAGAACGCGATCGTCTAAAAAACGAATATGAACTAAAGAAAAAAGAATTTGAAATGTTGTGCCAACGATTACAAAGCGAGCAGCCAGTTAATGAGACACCAAGTATCCGGCAAGACATCGTGTCGGAAGCCGATGATGAAGCTGAAGAGGACGTCAATGATTCAGACTATGCTACTAGCGCAAAATTCCAGCCGAACACTTCGACTCCTGCAGCTAATCGCAATGCTCCATCCGACACATCGACGCGTCAAAGAAATACTAAAGATTCAATGGACTCCACTGGAGTTTCATCAAATACGGGCGCTCATATAGCTCAGGCTGATAGTAGCACACACGATGGCGCATCTTTAGAAGGAGCTAGTATCCAATCGGGCAGCTTCAGATCGTATTCTATACCACCACCAATATCAGCAATGGGCTTAAATTTTCGTAAGTTAAAAATCACATGATAAATTGCATACATTAAATAAATAACACATGAAATTCACTTTCTTAGCTGGTCCTATACCACCACCTCTACCGTCTGCGTGGAATCCTCATCAATATTATTACGGACCGGGCATCCCGCCACCACCGCCTCCTCCTCCGGCAGCATTTGCGTCTGCACAAAACGTGACTCTTACCAATCCTTCAAACACTGGCGATTGCATATGTAGTACCAACAATTTAGGCGCTGCCACTTCATCATCAACTACCAGCGCAACTACTAACGTGCAGCTGAATAATGATCCTATGCTTCAACAGTTCATACAGACCCAACAAATGCTGATTAATTCGGTTTGCCATTGCAATCAAATGTTATGGCATCAGCAAAGAGAAATTGATACACTCAATCAAACTATACACTTATTACAGGATCGTATACTTGCCATAACTACCGGTACCGCTGCGACCGCTAACGTTACTTATAACATGCGTTCGGAATCTGTACCACCATCCAGTTTAAATGGTGTACCAACGGGACGTCGTACTCCCAATAACCTTTATGTTGGTTTAAATCCTCGCGCTCAATCAGAACAACCTCCTCTTCCATATATAACAGCCTCGGCGAGGGATAATGCGTTTAGCAATTATCAACACCAACAACAACATCACATATATCAACAATGTCACCAACAGCGCATGTCAGCTGGAAACTTCAATTTTAGCACGGAAACCCAACAGCATAACGCCGCTTCAACCGCCACTGTTGGCATATATTCAACATTAAACAATGCCATACCCGAAAGAGCGCCAGCAACACTTTACAATAATGAAATATCGACACCACAATCACCTTTAGTAACGAGTGGACCAGCACCAATATTTATGCATCATCATAACAATGCAATACATCAAAATAATGCAAACTTACGCACTCAAAATCAACAGCAACAACAACAAACACATCATCATAGTAATAATAGCAGCAATATTGCTAACACCACCGTAGCAGCCCGTAACACGTTAAACAATCAGGTGCCGCCTGGCAATCGTGCTAATAACTATTGGGATAATTTCAGAAGGTAAACAGCTTAATCTTTTTTTCACAAACCTCTTCTAGTATAACCTCGTAAACAAGGTATATGACATCAAAGCGATAATTATTTAAGCCTTTCATTCATTATCACTACTATCCCTTTCAGAACATTACTAAACTATTAGTGTGGCCATCTTCAATTCAGGAAAATAAATTTTATTAAACAAAATTAAAATTTGCATATTATCGGCACTTTTTTCGTCTCTCCTAATCGAACTTTTCGCGATTTTTACGGATAAAAATCGAATACACACAATCTTCGTTAATTATACATTATTGTTAATTGCATATTATTGGAGATTTTGCTGCCCCATCTCGATTCCGAAAACAATTGATTTTTTTTATTTACTATAAATGTAAAACGGTCCTTTAATATCTTCGATAATAATAAATAATATTTTCTTCTCTCTTGTCTATTCTATAGGGAAGTCCACCTAAATATGGTTGGTCAAATATAAAAAATAATGATAATAATATTCTGAGTTAATTAATATATATGCAGCTAAAAATATACTATATATAAATATTATTACAATGACGAATAAGCCAAAATACTTGAACTGCTTAGAGTTCGTAGAATTCGAAAAATTTGCATAAACATGTATGAATATATAAAAGTAACTTTTTTGAAGTGTTATAAACTAACACTAAAATGAGAAATATTCTATTGTGTATCGATTAGTCTCAAAGCTACAATTGGAAGAACCGCTATAAATTTTAAGATAGAAGAAGGGCTTACTATCTAAGCGAGAGTTAATTACTTAGTTACTTAATTCTTGATTAGATTCATTCTTATTAATATTAATAATAATAATATTTAATAATATTTATATTAATATTAATATTACATGAACTTGTTTTAAGTGCTTTGAGACATATACGAAAAAAAATTTGCATCGCTTAATTTAGTACAATGTTCAACGATGTAACACGATAAAAATTTGTTTACTCTAACAACAACGTAGCAAATAAATTTGTTTTATGTACAGAAGAGTTCGAGTGACGAAACTTATTTTGCAGTCCAAAGAAGCTGTATCATTACCCCCTCCATTCCATCCACAGTATGTTCTAGAATTTTCACTGCTTCTCCTTGTCTTCTTCGGCCAACGGTCTCGTATGAAATTAGAATAATAAATCATAACAATGTTTTGTCAATTTTCACAAATTTAAATTCGACTACTGGTTAATATTTCTGCCGTCCCCTTATCTTCAATTTGCATCATAAATTGCGTATAGTATTATATGTTAATCGGTTGGTGTAAATAAATTCTTAGTCTGGAATATGGGGATATAGATCGCGATATTCAAATGACTGTAATGAAAAAAAATAGAACTTTAAATAAAATATATTTGAAACGAAAGTAATCCACACATGTTTTGATCCATAATTTTCTTTTATTAAGTAAGTAAATCTTAATATGCTTTCTTTAACAATTATGCTAAATTTTTATGCAACTGATGTAGTGCATGTCATTTTTTAAACTAACCTTTGTTGTTTTTCTCTTTTTCTTTATTTGTATGTTCTGTGTTATGCTTTTATTGTTATATCATCTGAATTGCATACGAAAGTTATTCCCGACAAAACTTATTATCCACTACGACGAGTAAAAGCAATGAAGATCAGCAACAACAGCCGGATAATCAATTTCAAACGCAGAGATCACCAGCCTTACAGCAGCCGCCGCAAATTTATCAACAACAACAACCGCAGCAAAGTCAATCCCACTTGGATGAAATTAGCAACAATCTAAATTTTGATAACAATGTTGGTAGTAATTTTAATAAATATTTACGTATTATACAAAGATCACGCATTAATCATCACCAACAGCAGCAGCAGCAACAATATCAGCACAATGTCTATCAGCAACAACAACAACGCGACTTCTTGCAGCATTTGAATTGGTTGGAACATCAAGACCACAATAACGTCTTGGCGGGAGGAGACAATGCCAACACGGAAGTTGCTGCTAATACCACTGATTTAATGTATCACAACTACAATATCAGCCAAGGCAACAAAGTTACACCGAAACAAATATGTCATTTTCGTAATCGTACCGAGGAGCTGAATCGACAAACGCAAAATCCGCAGCCGCTTACACCAGTCCAACAACAACAGCAACATCAACAACGATACCCGAACACACTTGCTAGTTACCGGACACAGTCCTATGTGAATTTACCGGAAAATCGAAGGGCTAGAAATCACGACGATTTCCTTTTAAGACCCATTCTAGATATAGAAGACAACAACTACGATTTTAATAACTACAATCCTCTACAAGTGGCCTTAGATCTTTCAAACTCTTCCAATGCTGCTGAGGTAAATCATGGTAATCATCTTCACAATATCTCCTCCAATAATGTAGAGGAAGAAGAGGATACTACTTCTGAGGAAATTAAGCGTAATCTTCTAGTGAATGCTTTAAAGAACGACAAGTTCACCACAAAATTTTATGAATCCATAAAGGAAGATGTTTTCAGGCGTTTGGAAAGCATGTTGCTTGATAAGGACAACACGCCTGGTAGCAGTCGACAAGTTATTAACAATATATCATCGAACATTTCCATGCGTAAGATGTACTTAAATGAACAAAGAGGACAAAAACAACAACAACAACCGTTACCTTTAAATACTACTGCAGCAAATGATCGTGAATTAAATGTCGCCAAAATTAACACTGAAAGTGATTTATTGCTGACTTCAACAGAAAACTCCCCCCTGTTGTTACTCAATATGGAGAATGAGAAGCCGGAAGAAGATTGCAATTGGCGGCACAGTGTTATGAACAACAGCGTCGCCGCAGTTGGCAGTGGTGCTAATGCTCATGCAAACGCAAACTTACGTCCTTTAGTAGCGGGTCTCACGAAAAACGTTACAAAAAAACGTAAAAATCAACGTAAGCAAACTGTCAGCAATAATATAAGCAGCAGCAACAACAATAGTTCAAACGTTCTGGAAGAAGACGATGAAAATCTAAAGGGAGCTTGCAGTTTGGCTGCCCAACAACAAAATCGTCAGCCGCTCAACGAGAAAAAAGTAAGCAAATAAAAGTATAAAAAGTGTAGAGTTATTTTTCTGGTCGCTAAAGCACAGTTATAGACCCTTTTTAAAAAACATGGGAGAGGTTTTATGCAAACAGATTCATCCATTGGGTTCTATAAAAACAAATTCGAATATGCAAGTTAATTATTAAAAGTTAAGATTTGAAAGAGACAAAGACTATTTTCTTTAATTTCTTCTTTAAAAATGACCTTATATTTTTACTCAGATATATCGAAGACGTATCACAAGTCCCTACTACATATTCCTAGTACGTCATTTTCATAAATCATTTCCTGGAATATTTTTGTAAGCCTGCTACTGTTTGCTTCAAAGAGAATTGAATGCTCAAGGTGAATAGAGTCTATTCCACACTGAGAAGACGTAGAATGGCGGAAGCGAACATGCGCCTCGGTTTGGGACTTATACTGATCTTAATCGGCATTCAACGATAACAATTTTAGCAATCAACCATTTCGGAGGATCGATTAGCTAACTTCATTTTCACTAAAAATTAATTTCAAATTATTCCAATGATTATTGACGATTATACAATCTTGAATGCTTTGACGTAAAATTTCGTTTGAAGTTTGAGATTGGCTAGTGCCTTCATAGTGTCTTCATAAAGGGTTCAGGGATCAACAATTTTATTAAGCGACCTGAATCTACCTCTTTCGAAAACTCGTTTTGTCATCGTTATCGACACTCCAATATATTTTATACCTTGTTCACAATTCTGTTTTAATGGTTTTTTATGTAGGCTGATGAGAATGGTGGTGGCAACAATTTGATTAGTTCCAGTTCTAGTACTGCTTCAACTACCAGTTCTACCTGCACTAATCCAAATAATTATGATCTTATTGCTTATATTATAACGCGCATACGCAATCAAACCCATCCGAATACTCACATAAACGATGCTTTGTTAGTAGAAATAGCCAAATTGACAGCTACGGTAGTTCAAAATGCTCAGACAGTGCCATCGGCAAACAATGCCATCGCCAATAATGGCGGCCTTACCACTATATCGCCGAAAAAAATATATGCGAAGATAAAAAAGTTGTCTTTACCACGAGAGAGAGACGAATTCTTGGATTGGTATCAACAGTACTTGCAAAACAATGTATTCAGTAATAATAACAACCACAACAACACTAGTAAGAATAAATGGAATTCACAAAAAGCCCAGAATAAGAGTAATAATCAAACGCAAATCATGACAGCGGATGATGGGGATTTGGCTGAAGCCGATCAGAACTGCTCCTCTACGAGTAACAATAACTATCCAAATATCGCATTGATTGGGCCGGCTAACGAAAATGTCGAGAACAATTCTTCCAAACATGAATCTATAGAATTTGAAAATAAAGAAAACCCTGACGCTGAGAATCACGATAATATAGAAGGAGCCTGTGCTTTGATTTCTCCAAGTCTGAAAGCAGAAGAGTTGGATAAGGATTTTAAAACCGAAAAATCTAATGAACGTGGACAAGAAGATTTAAATATAAAATCGTCAGAGCATTCGGAATGAAAAGGTTCGAATGAAGTTATTTATACCCTTCTATTGTATTTCACTCTTGACAGACTCTTTTTCTCTGTAATAAGGTTTGTCACCTTTTAATATTTATAACGTACATTAACTATGATTGTATTTTTGTATTGGCTTTAATTTTGATTGAACGTGCATTTCATGAGGCATTCCCCTGCCCTGGGCTAACGATATTGCAACACCTTTTTTTTATATTTTTTATAGTTTCTGTTGTGTATTTTTTAAAGCAATAAATACGTACATATATATATATATATATATACGTTTAATATCCTGTGCATAATGTCTTATATTATCAATCCAAAGTCAAGTCCTCTAACATACGAAAATAACAATAACGAGTATCGTATTCGATGTCATACCAGAAATTCATTGCTATGCATTTGTGGCTTTGCCTAACATGATGGAACCAGTAGTTCGGTAAATATAGCAAATCTCCAGCATTAACACGCACATGCAAAGGTTTTGTTTTAGAATATTGCGGATATAACTCTAGATCTGGAAACAAAGGATCTATGGAAATCCATTCCGTTGTTGCAACTTCGTTACGACCATTTGCAACATTTAATTCAAAGACGGGATCTATAAAGAATTGACCGTCTTTATGCCGTTTATAAATGCCTACCGGATAATGTTTGCGTGGAATGCACACTACTTGATGAGGCGGTAATAAAATAAAATCTTTGCAACCAGATATAACACAATAAAGATTATCATAGGGATCCTTGTGCATTGATGTCACCGCCCTTTCGTCGCCCATCCAGAAATTTATAGCATCAGGTGACTTTTGAAAACACTTTTCTGCGAATTCTAATAAAGAAGTATCAATATCAGGCATAAGCTCTGAAAAATTCGAAGTAAAATTGGAATTTTGCTTTTGAATATAGTAAACTGGGCCCGTAGGATCATCCAAGTGCTGCATAAATTCGTTTAAAGTCATTTGTTCTTCGCTGGGCAAAACAAAATATTCTTTTTTATCTGAAAAGTTGGTAGCCAAACCATCAGCGTAACCATTGGGAGTAACAGCAACATCCACCAGCTTTTTGCCAAATTTCTCGCATAAATATTGTGGGCTCCAGTTTTTAGTTGCCGGCCAAGAATCTAAAGCATTTCTTATGATTAAGGGCTGTTGTTTACTATAAAAATCACGAGTAAATTGGAAAGAATCAGGTCTAGCGGCGAGTTCGACTACCTCAGTGCCAATACACAGATCGTTCGCTTCATTTAATAAAGTATTAAAAGCCTTTTCAACTTTATTCATTCTGCTTTTTTATGATTTGAAGAAAAAAACTATCCGTTTTTGTTTGCTCAAAAGTGCGGTAACCCTGTGAAAACATGGCTAGGAAAATCAGCTGATTCAATAGGGTTGCCTTGAGCTTATAATAATAATCAAGTCCTGGTCGGTGCGGCTTTTGATTTTATTTATCCCGTTAGGCCGTTGTATTTTTGCTTTGTATACGACAAACCTTGAAATGAATTCAAATATTATTGTTACCGATGAGACTTTAAGTAGTCACGGAAACGATGAACACTTAATTAATTGGGTGGAAGAGGCCGCAGCCATTATTAACGATGTTAAAGCGCATGTGGCCGAAATTAGTATATCCTCGAAATTGCCATCGACTGAGAGCAAAATATATCTAAATTTACGCACTTTCGAAGGTGATACCTATTGTATACATGTTAGCAGTGTGGGATTTCGTATCGTCTCTCAAACGTACGACTCAATAGATGACGATAAAATTGTGCCCTTTGCAGATAAAGGTGACGTATTCGAGACCCCACATGCATTGCTAGATAAAATAAGTCCCGGTTATGTTAACTCATTTGGTAACCAATTATGCAAACAGCTGTTGCATTTGCAACAGATGAGAACAGAGTTTAAAGAAGAAGACGAAGAAGATCTGGAGAAAGAAGAGGAGGACAAAGCAGCAAAGGAGTGCACAGAGTCAGTAACTAATCAATAGCATCGTAAAATAGCCAATTTTCGCGAACATTAGTAATAATCGATATTTTATTAATTCCATTGATACATGATGTGTACTTATGCTGGATTTATGCATTGTTCTTTCCTCAACTTCTCTTATTTACTTCTTGTTTTAATCCAATATGCATTTTTAAACTTTCAAACGTTTTAGAAATAAAGATTGTGATTGCAATTCCAAATCTGTTAGTTTTCGTACCACAGGAACCAATTGTTCGACATGATCTTTATAACCGGTGCCTGTACTAAGATTTTTCTCACCATATACCACTTTGCCATCAAAATCATTAACTGGCACAGACATGGACTTTTCCACTTGTTGTATAGTTATATTCAAATGATCTTCGATTTCGGCTAATAGCTAAGAGGAGAGAAAAAGATTACATTTTAGCTAAAATAAGGAGTAGATCATTGTATTTACGTTTTTTTCATTATACCAGATGCAGCAACCACGGACATCAGTCAGATTTGTATTGGAACAATTGCGACCCCGTGAAGCGCACCAATCACCATGGTACCATACCTTTTCGGGAACTGTAGACACTAAGCTAATAGCTAAACCCATACGTTCGGCTCTACCTACACGACCAATGCGATGCACATAGTTGGATTTCTCATCGGGCAAAGTAACATTAATCACTTAAAAAGAGGATGCAAATTTAAATGCACTGAGTCCTATAAAATTAAATGACAATATGTATTTACTGTAGGGAAGGCCAGTAATATCCAAACCTCTGGCAGCCACATCAGTGCATATAAGGAATTTAACTTCGCCTCTTTTAAATCTTTCCAAATTTTGTTTACGTTCCTGAGGTTTACGATCCCCATGAAGACAAACGCAAGAATACCGTTGACCGCCTGTACTTCTAAAATGATGTTCGAGATTGTCGCAATCCAACTTAGTGCGACAAAAGATAATAGCACGATCCATTTTATGTTCTTCTATGGCCCGTATGCAATATTCCCCCTTGAGAATTTTAACTGCTTCCGAATAGGTTTCTGGTATGAGATTTTGTGGATGAAAATTATCTCGAGCATGGACACCATCAGTACGTATGCGTTGTCTCAAGTTATGCCAGACTGTGTCCTTTTGAGGATCTACCATACATACGACATGATGAACAGTTTCAGGAACCGCATCTTCGCCCTTCAAATCTACCCATGTAGGGAAATGCATTAGACGATCAGCCATTTTCTTTACTTCAAATGCATGCAAAGTAGCCGAACAGACAACCATTTGTAAACGGCGTCCATCGGAAGTCATTTTGGGAATTTGTTTATGTAATCTTTCAACAAGATCGCTATAGCCTTGTTTAAGCAATGCATCGGCTTCATCCAAAACGAAAAATCTTGGCAAGCATTTAAAAAAAATGAATTTGCTCCTCTAATTATACACAATATTTTTAAAGGTTTACTACCTGCAATGGGTTAATTGCACAAAACCGCCATTTATCATTTCCTCTAAACGTCCTGGAGTACCTACAATAATATGTATACCTTGCTGCAAGGCACTCTTCTGCTGCTCCAATTTAACGCCACCAATTAACAGCAATGAGCATACATCCGGATTTGACAGGTGCACCTTGAATTTCTCAAGTTGATTATAAGTTTGTTCAGCCAATTCTCGGCTAGGTTCTATTATTATTGCCTGAGGAGCATTCGCGGGTGGTTTTCCAGCTCCTCCGCTAGTACTGGAACTAGCTAGAGGGTTAGATTTAGAGTGGTGTGAATCTGCTTGTGCAGCAGCTATAAAACCGCCTTTCGGAGGGTATTTAAATTCACTTTTGCCAAAATTAAACGACATTTCAGCATTTTTTAAAACAACCGCTGCATAGAATACTTCGTTGCGAAAGTTATCGTTTAAACGAAAAGCCACGCCCAATAATTGGCCATTTTTGGAAAATGCAATTTCCATTTTTTCTAAATCTAAAAAGCAGCCGATCACATCACTTTTGCCAAAAGCTTCACCATAGTCGTCAAATTGGCGATTGTTTGACTTCTTGCCAGTGCCGCCAAAACCATAGCCATAACGGCATGTACCCAAATCCAAGTTAGCTTGCTGGGTAGACCAACCGACACGACAAAGTCCTTCGTCCGTTACAGTAGCTTCATAGTAGAATTTCCCCTTTCCCTTGACACCAGTGGTACATCGACAGCCATGCCATTCTTTAAATTCGCGGGACTGGCAACGTAGACCATCAGGCGTGACAGCCATAACTGATCCGCGGTCAAAGAACGACATTGTCCAAGGAGCCACACTGCCTGCTGATGCAGAAATTTTTTTAGCTTTGCCTTCTTCTAAATCCCGCAAAGTTTCCCATACAATTTGCAATATCGGTAAACAGAAAGCACCAGTTTTGCCAGAGCCAGTTTCAGCAGCCATTAAGACATCACCGCCGCCCAAAATGAGAGGAATAGCTTCAGCTTGGACATCGGTAGGTAATCTAATAAATATAATTGCGTTTACAACGTCTCACGTTATACAATTGTAAAAAACTTACGTCCATTCCATTTCATCTATGGCTTTGCCGATTTCAGGTAGTACACCAAATTCTATACAAAACATTAAAATTAATTAGTATGCAAATAATATAATAAACATTAATTTATACCTTCGAAGGCAGTCATTTTTAAAACAATATTTAATAATTAATCAATAGCTTGAAAAACGAAAATCGGTTTTAGAGAAAAATATCAAATTTGTGTACTGTCTACTTGATTAAATATTCCACTATGAATCATTTAGTCAATAACGTAACGCATTGACTCGTACTTTACTCAGGCACGACTAACTATTGACACAGCAAGCGATGAGAGCAAAACATAGCTGAATACTCAAACCTCTAGGCAGTGCTGGAAAGCGCAAAAGATAATCGGCGTTTTGCTAATGGGGAATCAACCAATGAGTAGAACTTGACTAATAACAAAATTACGATCAGACTATGTATTGAAAAAATTTTAAGATCCTAATCGTAATATCAACAGAAAAAAAGCAAACAAATATTGCTAAATCTTTCTCGCATTTTGAACTAATCAAAAATTTATATACTTTTTGAGATGTCCGTTGGATGTCACACTTTACTAACAAATATATTCCGAACAGTATGTATACAAAAGACATGAGACAACAGATTGTTAACTAACAAGGTATTAAGTAAAAGGCACATTTACTTCAGTTACGATTTTAAAAATTGAAGTTGGCTGCGATTGCTTTCTTGCACGTCAACACATTTTGTGAAAAATTTCCTTGATTGCGGTCATTTTCGTCAAAGACGTCAACTTGTATAGTTTTGAGCTTTGGTATGTTGGGTATATTTATATATAAATATATTACTTTTTAATCTAAAATATTGATAGACATCCTTTCACAAAATGTTACAAATCGTTAACATATTTGTAGAAAATGCGGAAATCTCTATACTAACTTGAAATTTTTTTATATTTTCAGTTCTTAAATTCAGTATTTAACAGTCCCTAATTACAAAAATCTATTAAGATGGTTAGGGAGAACAAAGCTGCTTGGAAAGCACAATATTTCCTTAAAGTCGTTGTAAGTATTTCAGTTTTCTAAGTAATACAATAATTTGGAAGTAATTGATATTGAATGATGATAAAATTTTTTCGTCTGAATGTGTATCGTGTCAATGCCTTGCTTGAAAAAGCCGAACCCAGGCATTTCTGATATGCGGGAGGTTGAAATGAAAAATTCGCTTGGAGCGCGTCTGAAAAAGCAAAAAGCTTTTGAATATAAAAAAATGTTTTAAATCAAAATCGATAGTCAACTTCTTTTTTTTCTTTTTACGATCTTTAGGAACTCTTCAATGAGTACCCGAAATGCTTTATTGTGGGAGCTGATAATGTTGGTTCACGTCAAATGCAAACTATCCGCATAAGTCTACGCGGCATGGGAATAGTCTTGATGGGCAAAAATACAATGATGCGCAAAGCTATTCGTGGTCATCTGGAAAGTAATCCACAGCTAGAAAAGTTATTACCTCACATTAAAGGTAATGTAGGTTTTGTGTTTACCAAGGGTGATTTGGCTGAGGTTCGCGACAAGTTACTGGAGTCCAAGGTGCGTGCTCCAGCTCGTGCTGGAGCTATCGCCCCGTTACCGGTCGTAATTCCCGCCCAAAATACTGGCTTAGGTCCGGAGAAGACTTCCTTCTTTCAAGCCTTGTCTATACCTACCAAAATTTCTAAAGGTACCATTGAAATTATAAATGATGTACCTATTTTAAAGCCTGGTGATAAAGTGGGAGCTTCAGAAGCCACTTTGCTTAACATGTTAAACATATCACCCTTCTCGTACGGTTTGGTTATTAACCAGGTCTATGACTCTGGCTCGATATTTTCTCCGGAAATTTTGGATATTAAACCTGAGGACTTGCGTGCTAAGTTCCAGGCAGGTGTAGCCAATTTAGCAGCCGTATGTTTAGAAGTCTGTTATCCAACGATAGCTTCAGTTCCTCATAGCATTGCCAACGGCTTCAAGAATTTACTGGCTATTGCGGCAACTACAGATGTCGAATTTAAGGAAGCTGCTACTATCAAAGAATACATAAAAGACCCGAGCAAATTTACTGTATCGGCTGCTCCAGTAATTGAAGCTGCTCCCGTTGAAGAAAAGAAAGAGGAGAAGGAAGAATCAGAAGAAGAGGATGAAGATATGGGTTTCGGTCTATTCGCTGATTAAAAGAAACCAAATATGTGAATATTACGATTTGCTTTCTTCTTCTTTCCTGTTATATCAATTGAAAAAAATTCAATCGTCGTTTATGTAAGCTGTGCAAAAGTAACAAATATTTGCTCCGGTTCCTGACAAAACCCATGGCAAGTTGTTGCCTTTTTTCAGTTGTCAACAAAATTTAAGATTTAATTTTAAGGAGAAAATAAAGTCGTAATTTTTTCTTAATAAATCTGTGTTTTCAAGAAAGCTGTAAATGATTATAATATGAAGAAACATTTCTTAGCAATTTTTATTAGCAAGCATTTATTTACAAGAGAAAAAATTAGGCTTTTGAATAGAGGATCTTAAATATTAATTGTTTTTTTATTCAACTTCTCAAATTTTAACTCGAAGTAGTAGCTAATGCATTTCGCTTGTAACGTTCTTTATCTCGTGGCCCCATTCCCGGGCAATAATCATAATTTGATTACGTTTTAAACTAGGGCCGATCAAAGGATTCATTTGCGTCATATAACAACAAAGCCAACTGAAAAAATAAGGTGAATTGAACAATAGAGGATGCAATCTTTAATTTATGAAACAACGAAGGAACTTACAAAAGCCAGCAAGTGGCCGCAGCTAACATCAAACAGCACTGAGTAACTCTACAAATAAATTAAGATATATATTTTTATGAAACTTGAACATTAGTAGATTCTTACCCTTTACTGGCGCCACGAGCAAAGAAAGGGCAAATTATGCCAACAAAGGCCCAAATACAAGTGATAACCAAAGGTGCCACATAAGCATCAACCATATTTAATTTTACTTTGAACTTATTTTAAGAGAAAAAGATATTCCAACAAAAGAAACTGATCAAATGCAATTAGTAATTATCACATGATAAGTAAAGGGATGCCACAGCAAGTTATGATCCTCTGAGCAATGATCTTTATATTTAATTGGGCAATAGCGAAAAAACGACAATTTAATTCGGAAAAATTCACATTACTACGTGATTTTTATCGAAACAATGGTAAAGAACAAAATTAGACATCAAGGCATATATGTTCTTAGGTTAAGATTCCGAATTGGTTTACATATATATATATATCCATTCATCCGCCGTTTTGTTGAAGCAACAAGAACTGAAACAAAAATTATAAATATTCCGTTGTTTTAAATGAATATGCATAAATTAAGTTTAAAATGAGAACGATCCTTCTACAATAACAGAAGCCTTTAACTCAAAATCTATAGTCGTTAACAGTAATCGTATACATTCGTCTTCTTTATTTTCGCCAACTTACAAATAATATTAAATTCGCTCGCAGTACAATAAACGAATAAAATAAGAATATAAAAGTTTGATAACTATCGTCGTCAGTGTAATTGGGATTATATGCTTGAAAAGCTTAACCACAATGTGAGAAAGATTGGAAAAAAGTAATTGCTAATTTTAATTTCTTGTTTCAAAATACTTGTGAGGATGTGAAATCTGTTAAAAAAGATTTGTAACTTTCGATTTTGTTCTATTCCATTTCGACTCTTAAAAAGTTTTTACCAGTCAAAAACGGAATCACTCTGTTATTGATATACACTCTTTGTAATTTTTAAATGCCCTTAAAGTTTTGTGTAGAATATCGATAAGTATTTTCAGAGTTGTATTTTCATATTGAAAGATGTCATTGTTAACTAACCGCATATAAAAAGTCTGGTTAAATTAGAATTTCTAATTATATGTCAGCTTTGATGACAAGCGAAAACTAACAAAAATGGTTCTGGAAAGTACTATGATCTGGTGAGCTAATTTTATTTTAAAAATTAGGATTATTAATTGCCATTATGCAAATTAAGTTCAAGTTTGCGGAAATGCGAAGAATTAGGTCTATTGTAATATGTGTTGCTTTACGTTTTGTTATTGTTTCTAGGTATTTTCTAAATTTTTACTTTTCTACTTTTTTTGTTTTTATACTTCTAGTTTTGATAACAGTGATTATCAGCGCAATGGTGATTACTTTCCTACACGTCTAAATGTCCAAAAAGATGGTATCAACTTGGTCTGTCTAACAAAAGTGCGCTCGAATCCTGAAAATAATGTGGGCTTGATGACCTATGCAAAGTATGTTAAAGAATTTCTTTTGGAGATCTATGTAGTTAGTATTGATTTGTGTTTGTAGTACTGTGGAGGTGTTGGCTACATTGACTAGCGATGTGGGACGGATATTTTCAAAAATGCATTTAATCCAACCCAAAGGGGAAATCAATCTTTTGACCGGCGTTCGTATTGCTCATGTAAGTTTTTTAGTTTGATAATGTTCGCATACAGTTCAAATAAATTCGCAATTTTAGTTGGTTTTGAAACATCGTCAAGGTAAAAATCACAAAATGCGTATCGTTGTATTTGTGGGTTCTCCTGTCAGCAACGAAGAGGCAGAATTGGTCAAGCTAGCAAAACGTTTGAAAAAGGAAAAAGTCAATGTAGATATTGTTAGTTTTGGAGATCATTCCAATAACAATGAAATACTGCAAGCTTTTATCAATACTTTGAATGGTAAAGATGGCACTGGTTCCCATTTGGTCAGTGTACCGAGAGGTTCTGGCTTGTCAGATGCTTTGTTGACCTCACCTATTATTCAGGGCGAAGATGGTATGGGTGGAGCTGGCCTTGGTGGCGCCGGCTTCGAGTTTGGTGTCGATCCGAACGAGGATCCGGAATTGGCCCTAGCGTTACGTGTCTCTATGGAAGAACAGCGAGCACGTCAAGAAGAGGAACAACGTCGGGCTTTGGCTAATTCTAATGTGTCTGGGGGCAGCGAAGCAAGCAGAAATGATGGTGGCGAGGAACCGGTTGTCACTAGTGCCACTACCACTGCCTCAATTGATGAGCCGAATTCAGAGGAAGCCATGCTGCAACGCGCTTTGGCCATGTCTGGTGAACAGGTATAGAAGGAAAGAAATATATATACATATGATATATTTATGTATATATTTTTTACATATTTATGTATATTATGTACATATAATATACTAACGTATATATATTTTATATATTTATATATATTATATATGTATACTTATGTGTACATATTTTACATACTTACAAATATATGTTTGTATTTCTGTATAGAATGATGACAATTTGCCGGACTTTGCAAATATGACTGAAGAAGAGCAGATAGCATTCGCCATGCAAATGTCTATGCAAGATGCAGGTAAATAAATAGTTTTTCAATTCTCCAGATATCAAGCATAAGCGATTATTTGTATCAGATGATACTGTTACTCAGCAAGCCAAACGTCCTAAGACTGAAGAAAGTGCTGCAATGGATATAGATGAGGATTATTCCGAAGTTATTGGCGACCCTGCTTTTCTACAAAGTGTGTTGGAGAATTTGCCGGGTGTCGACCCACATTCTGAAGCCGTACGCGATGCGGTAGGCTCTTTAAGCAGGGAGAAGGATAAAGATAAAAAGTCGGAAGGCAATTCCGACAAAAAATAAGAAATTGTAGACGATTCTGAAAAATAATTAGGTTGCATTTTGCGTGGCCCACATTATATTAAATAATTTGGAACAGAGAACCTATGTGTAATGCATTAATAAAACTTGTGCGTAGAATAAAAATCAATGCTTCATTATTTTACTAAACGCTTTATTTCGGAAAAATACACCCCGACGTTGTTACGTATGAAGTCGCACAACGCATTTAAACATAACCTGAGTGCATCCACCGCAAAGTCAGAGATGATTTATTTTAGGCCACGATATTCCTTTATGTGATATAAAACCCATCCGGGTATGAATAAAGAAGCAGCACACATACCGCCGCCAAGAATTATCTTTTCCTTAAATGAAGATTTGATTTATATAGGTTTACGTAACTATTCGCTTTTAGCTACTTACTGCTAAAGAGACTTTTTGTGTTGGTGGTGATGAAATTACCGATTGGCAACGGCGATGCCCAACACTACGTACAACTGGCACCAAAAATTGAGCTGTCGACTTTTTCAACATTTTTCCAGGAGGACTGTCTAAATTCTGTTGCAATTATTGATAAAGTTCTTTTTTATAACGAGCTGCGCAAATATGTAATATCAACACAGATGAGGACGTACAATATGGCATCACTAAAACGTCTTGGTAGAGTTGATATTGGTTTAAACATTCACTCATAGTTGTATATATTCTGCTCCCATATTTACCAACAAACAGGCTAATCATGTAAGTTTTTCATTGTCGTTTTCTGCTTTAGTAAACCAAGAAAAATTACCATAAAAATCTTTTTTAAGGTTGTTTTTTAAGGAAAAACACATGTAAAAGGGAACCATAAACAAACCTAAACATATTATTCAACCTTCACAATTTAAATTTCTGTATTTTGTTGTATTAATAATATTTCCAGTTTATTAATGTGTTTTAAAATATAGTCAAAAATGCATAATATATTTATATACAAGAAATAAGAAATAAGAAAGTAGGAAATTAGAAATTTTCAAATTGAAAGTTTGTTCTTGTTTAATTTTGCATGCTTGTTGCTGTTTACTATATCTAGTTTGTTTATAGAAAATAAACGAACGTCAGTTAGGCTCTAATTTTTCTAGCTTTTCTCATATATATTGATAATTTAGAAAGAGTAATTCAAAATTTGGTCACAACGTTACATGATACCAAAAAAGACGATGATCAACTGCCGCCTTTTGAGAGGAAATAATATAACTTATATCAATGATAAAAATTGATACTAACCTTTTGAAAGATGATTCGTGATAGTCAATTAAATTAGCTCATATATTTTGCAATATAAAGAGAAAATTGTAAAAAATGAGAGATAAATTGACGTTTGTTTTGTATGAACAAAACACATGTGTTAACAAATATTATCGAGAATAGCATTCTACCAAACATTAACTTGCAAATTCCTACTTTCTTAAATAAATTTCTTATTTTTATATATGTGGATAGATAAATTTGAGCATCATGAGCTTTTAAATGAACGTGACAGTTGTGGCAATACGCAAATAAGTCATTGATAAAGATATTAAATAAAACAAGTCCAAAAATCGACCTCTCGATAACAGGCAGGGCATTTTAATATTGTGCACAAAAAAAAGTTTGACAAGCATTAGAAATACGAAGTGCATTAAAATTGTTTACCCATAAATTCCTTCTAAGCAAAAATAATAATTTACAAATGTAACAGACATCTCAATTTAAATGATAAATACATTGTATAAACTTGATTAAGATTAAAAGGACTAATTTTTCCTTGATACGCTTATGAACATTTTTCGAAATTGTTTAATATCGCTAAAATTAGTGATTTACTACATACAATTTCCATTCCTGATAATATTGTATAAATGAGCACAAGTCGAAGAAGCCTCACACAGAGGTGCAATAAAATTATCAGTTTTATGCCTCACTTTTGTCAAATGTGCTTTTATTTCAAAAAACGTCGAAAGAGCAAAGTCTATACTCTTTTTTGGGGTAAATACAAGTCAGAGTAGATTCATATTCATATTAATTTTTAAAACGAAAATTTTCGCACTTTGAAATTTTTGAAATTCATTCGCATTTGGGCGCGATCTAACGCCTGCTATGTTTAATATCTTAGGAAGAGCGTGCATACAGTGCAATGCATGACAGAATCGTGCGTGCAATGAATTCATGTAATTCCCTATTGTGAGATAAAATACTAAATAACGAGTATATCCTGATGCGCAAGCATATATCAAAATCTGTTAATGCATATATATTATTTTGTAAAGTGTATATTAATGATTACTTTTACAACTTAGAGTAACCAAAGTAATCAAATATTTGGCAAATTTGCAACTCTAGCTTGCTGAATTTTCGTCAAAACGCAATTACATCTTAAGAAAATCCTATTGAAAACTTTCACGATATTGTAACTGATTGATTGAAAAGGTAAATTATAGAAAGATAAAAGTATATAAAGAAAAGATTTTTTAAAATCGGGTTTATAAACGTACCAATATCAAATATAAAATTCAATGACTATCAGTTAATGGCAGTGACTATGCAAATATTTTGTTGTTGTTGGTGTTAGTTCTGGCTGCCATCCCCAAGAAAAAAAGCAAAAACCTTAAGAATTTGTATATATATATATATATATACATATGTATATATATCAAATATATATATATGGATTTTATATATATATATATATATATACATATACATATACCGTGTATATATATAGATTTTGAATAAATACAGAATAAAAAAAGAACATGCAAAAAAATCTAGACAAGAAAAAAGTCTATTGACTGTTATTATAACTTGCATTGATCGGTATTTTCAGTTTTCAGATTCTACGGATGCGGCGGCAACATCCATTACAAAGAGTGAGGATATATTGCTCAGACGACATCTGAAACAAGAAGAAGAAAACTTTTAATCCGTTTCCTCTCTGGGTAAGCGAAGCAAACAAAGCAGTCAAGGACAACTTCAGTTTCTGATTGTAAGCAATAAAGCAGACGGGTAACCACAGTTATGAGTAGTGTGTCGTTAACTACTGCTACGGCTGCTTTACCTTTGGCATCAGCAACAGCTGAAACCAGTACAAATGAGCCGTCATCTTCAAACAGCCAAATACTCGCAAATACTAATCAAATAAGCTCTTCTACCACGGCATTGGGCACAAATCCTGCAATTTGCAAATACTTTCAGCGTGGTATGTGTCGTTTTGGTACGTTGTGTCGTTTCTCGCACGATGTAGCGTGCGGCGAAGTTATTAATAATACGACCTCATTTTCGGCTCAAGAACAACCCAGCACCAGCAGGCGCAATTGGGTAAATGCTCCCGTGTTTGTTCCAAAAACCAATCTTAGTGGGGGCGAAATAATGAATGAAGCTTGTGGTTTAGACATAGCGGCCGCCTCAAATCGTTCATGGGCTGATGTAGTCGGCACTGGTGCAACTCGAGTTAATGTCCTAAATATGGCAGAACCAGGCTCGATGAAAGAAATGTGCCCTTTTGAAAGCCCTTGCCCGTTCGGTGTCTACTGCAGTTATACTTTGCATATGGAGTTATGTGAAATGTGCGATCAGTTCTGTTTACATCCAAAAGATGAGGCACAGCGCAAAAAACATAAAAAGGAATGCTTGCAACAACATGAGCAAGCTATGGAATTGTCATTTGCTATTGCGCGCTCGAAAGATAAAACCTGCGGCATTTGCTTTGATACCATTATGGAAAAGGCAGGACGTGAGAAACGTTTTGGTATATTACCTAATTGCAATCATATCTTTTGTTTGGAGTGCATACGCAAATGGCGTCAAGCTAAACAATTTGAACATAAGATCACCAGGTATGTACCATTTTGTGTATCTACATAATATTTCATAAATAAAAACCTTAAGCATGAACTTGAGACGTTAGTGAACGTTCTGATAAATCAACGAAACGAAACAGAGTAGCCAATTGTTTGATAACTTGTGTCTTGTATGGTTTTAAGTGTTTGTATCTTTGACGAGACAAACATTGCAGTCATCACCATTAGTGGTGCATTGGTAAAATTTCATTCTTTGTTGATTGATTATTGCAGGCTGTGGTGCATTCAATTAACTCAGTGAACCAATTTTGTCCGCTTTCCATATAAATCGTTTGTCTATGTGCAACATACCTGGAAAATTTTATTGAGTCGGTGCATAAATCCGAAAGAAAAATGCAGCAAACTGCAAATAAGATAATTAGCAAGCTTTCATACATATTCCAACTGATCATTCTCGAGGTTATTATCAATTTCTGTAATCTTCAAATGAGTAAGTCGATTGGTACTTTGTTTTTGTGTGATTATTGTAAAGTCAACAGTAATGAATAATGGAGGAAATTTCGCAAGCCACCTAATAACGCTATAATGTTTTTCGAATAAGTGGAATGTATCGAAAACACTGGAATATATCTTAATAAACAATATTTTTTATGGTTAAAGTTGGCAAACAAGTTCTTCCTACTTTATGCTCCGGAATTTTGCAGAATGGTGTAAGTACACGTTTTCGAGAGGATTAATTTACAAAATGCATCCCTCAATTCCTAAAATTAGTAACTTTGGTACACTTTAATTTCCGAATAAACCCTTGTTCCTGCGAAAACGATATAAATGTTGAAAAAAGCGAGTTTAATTTGAATACAGTGTTTGATACAAATTTAACGAATGCGGAATCAGTCTCATCATTAGCTTTCTTTTAATTCATTAGTTAATACCTCAGTGATCTAATTGAAACGAATCTGAAAAAAATTGTGTCGCGCGCTTTTTATTGACGCTTTTCTAACAATCTTGCACATAATCCGTCCGTAGTTAAATTAAACAAAACGCTTCTTTTCATGGCATATGAAGGCGGGGTATTTCTGAATACATTCACTATATCCACAAAAATTTTTTTTGATTTATTCCTTTCTTTAATGCATGATTTTTCAAAGAAGCAAAACACGTCTATATTAGTTCGCGAAACATCGAAAGTCAACCTAGAGTATGTTTATATGGCATACAAAAGTTGCCGATCATGACGTATTTTTGGTGCAAGCAATGTCATTCCAAGATCAGACTGTGTAGAATTTTCTTCGTATATATTTTTGATCAGCGAGAGGTTAATATCCATTTATTGAGATCTATTGAGATTATCTGCTGTGACCTCAGTAACATTTCACTCAATTCAGAGAAATTTTTGCGGCGTTGACGGGTAGTGAAGAATGCTCTTAAGGTCAATACAGCTTTCTTTCTTGTGAAAATTTTCATTAAAGCAGTTAAATATTCCTTTCTTACAGTTTAAATAAATTTTCTCACAAAAGCTAAATGTAAGAAGTGGGAAAATGTTTCTGTGAATTTCGCGCTGTGATATGTATGTTCAATTGCTCTGGTATGCATTTCGTTATGCTAAGTACGTCTTTCCGATAAAATATGATACATTCCCTGTAAGTAAAGGATTTTTATTCCATTTAAATATTTTGCATTTTTCTTTATTACTGCAAATCTGAACATCACAGAGGAGTAAGTGTTTCGTGTTATTCGGACATCTCGAATACAATCTCAGTAATTAAGAGACACACTACTTTTGAAAGTTTTTTCTGCCACGTGGTTACGTCCTTAAAATTTAGCAAACATATTGTTTGAGACTTACACAAAGCATTTTTAAGCAGTATTGAAATCGGTTTTAAAATATGCTGGACTCTCGCACCCGTACGTTATGTCAATCTAGCTTCTCTGTAAAGTTAAGTTAATATTAATTCTTTTGCAGATCATGCCCCGAATGTCGCGTATCTTCTGATTTTGTTTGCCCCAGTGCCTTTTGGGTTGAAACGAAAGAAGAGAAAGAGAAACTTTTAGGTGATTATCGCAAAGCTTTGGGTGTCAAGGATTGCAAATACTTTAAAAAAGTAAGCAATGCAGAGTATAAGAGTGGAATATTTTGAACTTTATATAAATTATAAAAATTATTCATTTCAGGGAGACGGAAAATGTCCCTTTGGCAATAAGTGTTTCTATAAGCATGCTTTACCCAATGGCGATTTAGTAGATGTTGGATGTCCCAAAAAAGGTCGAAAAATGCATCGCAGTAGTAATGAAATTATTAATTTACTTGACGTAAGTAAAAATCATTCCTGCCTTTTCAACTTCGCTTACGTACTTGAAAGTTATTCATCTGTTTTCAAAGTTAAAATTGAAAATTCAGCTGCAATCCAAACTTTGGTTCTAAATATGTGAAGTTTAAGTATTACGTTATTTTTATTATTATTATCATTATTATTGAACACAAGCTCGAGTTGTAAACTTATATATATGTGTATGTATAGATAGACACACATATACTTTTAACTTTAATAGACTTTTTGGGGTTTCATGTTTTCACATTATGATTAATTTTGATTGGAGTAACATGAATAGATTTAGCTACAAAATCGACACTTGTATTATCAGGAATGTCGATAGTTTTGAAATTTTTGCTGCTTTTCATAGTATAAGTTTTGGTACGATTAATGGTTGATCAAATGGAGGATAAAGTATTTAGAACAGCTCTTGAATGATTGAATGTTTTCTACTCTTTATGGATAAGGGGGCCGCATTCTAGACAGATAGGTATGCAGCACAAAAGCTACAAGTACAATTTACGAGTCTTTTTAACAATAGATAGGTATAATCATCATCAAATTACTGCTATTAATTCTAAAATCATCCGCATACATATATTTTCAGCCTGTAATCTTTAAGTTTAGTTACTGGTTGAGAAAAAGTTGCGTGTACACGTCACGCCAGTGTATGTACAAGATTTATTAAAAGCCGATAAAGACATATTGTTGTAGCTAGAGTAGCTAACAAAATCTGAAACCTTTTCTTTTTTTACATAATCACGTTAAATTCCCTTGATGAATGTAAAATGGTTGAAAGCGTCATATTTTGATGGATACGATAAAACATGCGCAACGTCGCTATCCAAAACCGATTTATTAGTTTAAGAGAATGCTTTGACACATACATACTATTTTCAGCCAGGATAATCTGCTTTATTTATTAAGTTCACACGGAACTAGTTTTAACCGCATTCTGATCGCGGCCACAATTTATGTAAAATTCAATCCAGATTTAGTTTCAGACAAATACAGTTTTTTTTGTTATCTCCTTTAGATTCTGTATATGGAATATTTTAAATACAACCAACTATGCAGGCTCTCGATTTTTTCTATACATAGGAATCCATAGTTTAGTCAGCTAACCTTAAATTATAATTACATCTTCGAGGTTTCGCCAAGGGAGCAATGAGCCTTGTAAATTATTGCCAGGTTAAAATAGTTAGTTAAGTGGTACCATAGGCTCTATTCTCTAAATCTACTTTCATATTCACTATCGAATGATGGGGTATATTCACTTTGTGTTGTGTTATTTGCATCGTCCAGAAGCAAGTTTCGAAGGCCCCATGAAGTATATACATTCTTGATCAGCATAAAATTTAGGTTCGCGATTTAAACATGTCCATCCGTCCGCTTAATGTCTGTGATAAATATTGCTTGGTCGCAAAAATAAAAGCATCGGCTGCACATTTAGCCGAATCCTTAGAAGTTCTTGCACGGAAGTTTGTATTGAAAATGGGCTAGAAGAATAGGTCGAAGAATATACGCCTACAGTAATATTTCTTTTATGTTTTTTGCTCAGTACTCATAAAGAGAATAAAATTTTCCATGTATAATATATTTTTTAAAAATGAACAAAATGTCCCAATATTGCAGAATATTGAAATTTAGTTTTCCATCGAGTATTTTTGTTTTTACAATAAAAGTGGTGGGTATAAATAATTCGATCACAGTCGAATATCTTTCCTACTTTTTAGCGTTACACTTACTGCATTATAGAGTGTTTGCTTGTAAAAACGAGATATTTGGTCTCAAGCAGTGTATCATACAAACAGAGAATTTTTATGTAGATAATGAGGGTGTACTAATTGTTGGTTCCGTTCGTAAAATCCAGAAATATGTATTAGAGATTCTTTGCATAATGCATTTGTACAATTTTGGGCAGCAATCGGCCAGTCTGTTCGTAATTTTTCTGTTGCTAAAATTCGCGATGGTAAGCATAGTAAATGAACAACTGGTGATATGACTACCGATTAATTTTGAAAATAAACGTGAGTTGCAAACATGTTATTTCTCCTCTATTTGTGCTTTCTATGCATGCATTTACTTTCCTCCGTTCACCACTAAAGAATGTGGATACATTTCATTCTTATCATTTGGAATCTATATTACGTACCCCATAGAGTTGATATACGTGTACTGGGATATTTCAAGCCGCCGATCTATTTGCCTATTAATACCTCAATTTACTTTACAAATTTAATCTCTTTTGTGAACCATCATCGCTGAAAATATGCAATTGCGGCTTGAAATACAGATTGTAAAAAAAATACTGTAAACTTAGATCAATGTGCATCTATTCTAGAAATGTTGTAATTCGTATCTAAACTAAAGAATACAATCATTGTAAGTATATTGCATATTCCAAAATTTGTAACGCACCTGAAATAAGGCTTGGTGGTTCCACATAAGCTGAGTGCGATAGCTTCAGGCACATTCTGTCTGTTGGATTCAATATTACACGCTTACAACTTAGTCTAGAAGAAGAAACACATTCATTCAATGTTTCATAAACAAAAGCTCCTTGCAATATTAATATTGAAAAATGATTTTATCATGGTTTCCGTATATTGCGACCATTTTTCAACACAATTGCATTAGATGTTGTTTGTAGCGTCCTCCTGCTAGTGACTTCATTAGATTAAAGCAGCAACAACTCCCTGTCTAGTGACGGCGATACAAAAAAATCGATTTTAATGTCGATGTTAATGACGCCTTGATGTGTACCACGAATATTGAGCACATTTTGCATCATTCGTCAAGATTTAGTACCACTTTCCTGTTAACAGAACAAGCAATAATCAAAAATATAATGCAATTCCGCGTCACACTATGAAAAGTGACTAAAAATTATTTTGCCGTAATTCCGATGTTTAAGCATTTTTGCATACCTCATATAAAGTGTTATTCGAATTGCGTGTATAATATAGAGTAAGATGAAGCGATAACACAATATGGTGATAAATAAGTAAAATTCACTCGCACGTTTCTTTATTATTTTTCCCTTCCACTTGTAGATCTATTTGTACGAGTTTCTTGAGCAGCGTGATTTGAGTTTCCTGGATTTTCTTGCAAGCACCAGCGATGAAAGCGATTTTGGCGACGATTACGATGATTAAAAGAATTTCAGTTATTCCCATGAATTTAATCAAAGCAACAATACGTATGTGAATACTGTAATCACAACAAATAGCAGCTACTACTACTACTACTACTACTACTACTACTACTATTACTACTATTACTACTATTACTACTATTACTACTATTACTACTATTACTACTATTACTACTATTACTACTATTACTACTACTACTACTACTACTACTACTACTACTACTACTACTACTACTACTACTACTACTA
>KK351265.1:170343-223184 GCA_000671755.1 Glossina brevipalpis | reverse complement strand
CTACTACTACTACTACTACTACTACTACTACTACTACTACTACTACTACTACTACTACTACTGCTACTACTACTACTACACCAACAGCATACACCTTATCTAAAAAGAAAGTATTCTAACGATTCACAAGAAACTAAAAATGAAAAGAAAAATTGAAGAAAAACAAAATGAAGAAAAAAGTCACAAATCCTTTTTTAAAAGTAAAATCTAAATTAAAGCAGAGATTTGTGAAACTTATAAATGGAAAATAATAATAATAACAATTACAATAATAATAATAATAATAACAATAATAACAATAATAATAATAATAATAACAATAATAACAATAATACTAATAATAAAAATAATAAAAACAATAATAACAACAACAAATGCGTAGTAAGTGAATGAATACATGTGAAAAAACCAATATTAAAAATACCTTCCTCTAAACTTTTGAAGCAACGAATCCAAAAAATGAAAATAAAAAATCCTCATCCTAACGTACTTTACAAAAAAGGCTGCAGAAAAAGTTTCATTTACTCTTGTTACAAGAAAAAAAGAAAAAACCAAAAAAAAAAAATCGAACGCTTTCTTTGATCTGCAAGAATAAGTAAAGGGAAAATTTCATATTTTTTTAGATTCAAAATAATATTTAAAAATTCTTATTTTTCATACAAAATTTTATTATAATTTTTGTCCAAATAATGGTTACAAAAACTAACACAAAACAAAACAAAAAACAATTAAATTTCTATTTTTTTTCTATTTGTTTTTTTAGAATTTATTTGTATTTAACTACAGTAATTCTTTTTTGTGTTTCAAAAAGAATAAAAAACGAGCTTTGTTAGTGAAATTCAGTTTATCACTGCAAAAATTAAAAAAAATCATTTGCTTTAGTTTTATATGTCATCCGTGAAAAGTGTCTAGTTTCGGTTCTGAGTTTTTCTTACTTATTACTTTTTCTTTTTTTTTTTGTTATTTACGCTTACAATTTAATAATACTATAATATTATCCTTTATTTATACTTATGAATATATATATATTTAAACATTACATGTTAAAAATATTATTTTTCCACTGTAATCAAAAAGCAAAAAAAAAGTAAATAATTGTTTTGATATGAACATTTATGTGAACGAAACGGGCAAAAACATTTTAAATAAATACTTCTCCTGCAAAAGAAAAAAAAAGAAACAACAATAACAAAATATATACTAAATTTAATATAACAGAAAACAGTAAAAAGACATACTTACGTATAAACATATATATATATATATATATATAATATTTTTTATTACTATATATTAATTAATAATTGCATAACTTTGTAGTAATATTTACAGAAACGAACATGTTCTAGACTTTATTCATTATTTAAAGCCTCATTCTTCGTAGTTCTGCCAAAGGAAGAATGAGACAAATTCGGGAATCGATCAATTTTGTAACTATTTCCATTGAGAACTTTCTTCTGATTTTCAACTGATCGAATTTGTATTTCATTTTGTGATTTTTGATGTTAAATTGAATGGTTTTTAATAGTATAATAACTGCGAATGGTATAATTTCGGTAATTTTGTGATCGTTGACAAATCTTTGTTTAGTGTAGTTTAACCGTATCTTATATCTTTTTAATATACGTTCATTTAAAAATTATTCATAATGTCATAATTTTATTATGCCTACCACAAGAAGTTCATTTTCCAAATGTTTATATATATATATATATATATACATATGATATAAATATATATGATATATATATATATATATATATCATCATATGTATGATAGGGCCTCTGAAAAGTATTTTAATATATATATATATACATACATGGTCAGTTTTATAATAGTAATAGTAAATTTTCCCTATTCGTCATTTCAAATTAAATTCGAAAATAAACAAATTCGGTCCAAGATCCACAATTACGAAAAATTTTCTTTATTTTTTCATACTTCTCTAAAGCCTTTAATTTAGAATTTTGATTTGAGTTTTGGAGAATTTTGGAAATCAGTTAAATCTTTCATTAATTTCTCAAAAAACTACATATGAATAAGAAGGCAGCAGAATTTATTAATATCGTTTTAGTTTACAGCTATACGATGCTGGCAGATTGTATAAAAATATGATTTAAAATGTACACGGTGTACAATATATATGATGCACGAGATGTACGATACGTGTGCCGTTATCGATCTATCAGATATTGTGTACAGATTATATTGGTGGGCATGACAAAATTTCGCAAACTGAATAAAACTTAACTTTCGGTTCTTTCGTAAATATTTAAAAACATGTAACATTACGAAGATTCGTTTATAAGATGACTACTAGAGAAGAAATATATCTATTCATCTAAAAGCGCCACTCGTCAAACTTCAATTTCAGTAATTCGAAATTCTTTCGAGATTAAGTCCATAAATAATTTGCATTAACCTCTAAATTTTTCGATTAAATCGTAATTAATAACATCTAGTTGTCTCCATGTTCGGAAATAGATTGACTTGATTTTTATAAACGATTCTACATTATCGCTACAAGACTAAAAATTAATATTATTTCCAAGATGATTAAATTGTGATCACTTCTTTCTGTGAACGAACAATATTGACACTTTGGTTATCAGCTTGAATCTATTATCGAAGAACGGCGATATGTTTTGTTTTTGTTACTCTAAAATAGCTGTAAGCAATGGTCCGGCAAATTTGGGATTTCCGAAGTAATCGAAACAGGTTACACTAACATTCGAACATTTTTGTTGCATTGTTGCAATTCGAAAAGATTGAATAAAAAATTCAGTTTACATTTTGACATCGCCTAACGATATGAAACGAAAGAGAAATATTATGGGCAACAAGTAAGGATTATATTTCGTTCACTTGCAACAACTTCACTTTATAATACTGTCATGTATTTTATAATTTTAGTCAATATGAGATTTTGAGCAGTTTTTGTGCACCCATATAGGTTAATGGAAATACTAAAGTTGCAAAACTTAAAATGAGAACTTGGCACGCAAATTCCCTTTTAGTTAAATTTACCTATGCGCTAGTTAAACGCACCCGAACATGGGAACAGTTAAATGTTCAAGAGTAGAAAAATACTAAAGATGAGTTATATATATAGAGAAATATATATGTATGTCGATCATAGTATCTGTTCAATAAGCACTAAAAGAGAAAGTAAGGATTAGTAATTCTTACGGCATTTTCCCAAATTTTCAAAATTTTTTTCCTCTGTCGAAAATAGAGCGAATTGCATTGAAAATTCAAAATTTTATCCTGCAGATTCAAAATGTAAGTCAATTTCGTTTTGGGGACCGTGTATTACGGTGAATCTTTTCTTCAAATGTTTGCACAATTTTCAGTTTGCATCTAATGCGCGATATTTCATATGTTTTTCATCTGTTTTGCTTTCTTTTGTATCAAATCTTCTCCTGTAATGTCTTGGTAGATAAGCTTTCTATTTTCACCAGACTTAACAGTTTAGCTGCCGTGGCTTATTGTAAACCACCTTTTAATTGTTTATAAATCAAAAAGAATCATTTGAACTTTGAGCGATGCGCAGCTTATAAACTTGAATTTTTCCAATCTCGAATTTTCCGCATTTTTTATTTGCTATTCGCTCGGCGAGGTTACGAAACAGAAAATGTTAATTGTAAATGTTTGCATTGTCTTGTTGGAACCAAGTCTACTCAAATAATTGAAACAGGGGAGAGGTTTACAGCACAGGGGGTTTGAAAAAAAGTATTAAAAAGATGAAAAGAATACTAACAGATGATTTCGGGCTTGGAATTGTGCGAAGTTAAAAAAAAGAAAACGATCCATGCATAGACGCATAAATGAATAGGAAATTTTAGTAGATGTGGTATTCAAACTTTTAGCTTAAATTCTATGGGTACACTACTAAGTACCTGTTTACGATAAATTGAAACAACAACAATGGTTTGTGTCAATTATCAGGCAGTTTATTATTAGTTTTTAATGTATCGTTGAGGTTCTTTTTAGTCAAAATTATGAATAATGCACGCGGTACTAAGATTCCGAATATAAATATGCTTTCTGCACTTATTATCATACTTACGGGATTGTGCGACAATCATTTTATAAATTTATAAGGGATGGCCATAATAAGAAAAATTCTTGAGTTTGCTTTAGTTGTAAATTTTTCTAGCGAAAACTATATAATAGAACTGTCGAATGACTATGTTCTAAATCGACGTCCAGGCTTCATTTAGATTTTAATAAGATTTTTGCCCGATATATGTGTTTCTAATACTTAAACACTGAATTGTAGTACCATGAGTATGAAGATATTCTGTTTTCCAAAGTTTCTAGACATTTTTTTATAGTTTATAATTTTTTTTCACCTCTTATGTAAGTTTTAAGCGCTAGCAGTTTCCAAATATATACAATAGTAAACCTTCAGAAAAGTAAATTAATTGTTTTTCTTTCTTTAGTGTTTAAATAAAATTTGATGATTCCATAAGCAACACATTAATGTTAATAATAAAAAAAAGTAATTTGTTTTTATATTCTTTATAAATAATATATTGACGTGTTCCGTTTATGATTAAAACATATTACATATCACCCCTTTATGTGTCTAGCTTCATAACGGAGTAATGTCTAAATGTTATTAAATTTGGATTTTTTAAGTCATTTTACTGAATTTTCTAATGTTTTTTTAATAAAAATATTTGCGCCGATTACAGGCTTTTGTAGAATGAGAATTATTTGAATCCCCTTTTCATTAATATGAAAGAATATTTAAAGCGTATTAAAGGATTGGTGGAAAATCTGGCGAAATTCCTGAGATCGAAAGAAAAGTTTATCAATTGATAGCTTACAAATCAAAAAAAAATCAAATTCAAAATATGACTGTCCTCGAAATTCATGACATTGTAAAAATTGATTCAAGTGATTCAAGTTAAGTTTAAAAGTCATTACAATCGGTAGAGTTTGTTCAATTCTGAAAATTTTCGAAATTAATCGAACACAAATTAATTTATAATAGTTTTCATTTTCGAATTAATGTACAAATATTTGCAAAACATCCTACCTGGACCAGTTATACATTCAAATTTTATTTCAATGTACCCAATCAATTCTTGCCCTTCTCTTATAGCTATTTTAAGATTAGTTTAAATTTTTTACATTTAATTTTTAAATAAAACGTTTCTATATCAAATTTTGGTTCAATATCTGAATGTAAATCAAAATATTTGTACTATTTTCTAAGTAAATTTGTGAGCGAATTCAATTCCAATTTCAAACTTCATTTGTGGCTATTGACTAACAATATAAACTTTTTATCTCAATTATTTCGTACATAAGTTTTCCAAATGTAAAAGTCAGTTAGGCGAACAGATGTAATTAAATCGTTTAAGAACGTTGCCTTGATAATACGCGTATACTTTATGGATTTGTATTAATGTATATTCCTTCGTCTTACGAAGTGAAGAACAAAACATACCACTCATCTTTGGGTTGTGGGTATATTATTTGCAATTGTGATTTCTACGCAATTTTAGTTGTGATTATACTCTCTTTACAGCTGAAAAAAGTGGTACCTTTTACTGTTTATCTCATAGAAATATCTTCAAAATTATTTATTATTTATTATGACGATATCTTATAAGTTACATAGAAATATATAATCCACTTCAAAAGGAAAACTATCCAATATGTAAAATTTAGAGACCAAAAACTAAAACAAAAAAATTAAATACAAATTAATTAATACAATTTTGAAATTACTGTGTAAAAACTAAAGTAAACAAACAGGGCAATAAATTTTAAAATTAAAAAATAATTTCCTTATGTTGAGAAAAAGTCAGAATATTAATAATAATTCATCTTATTTAAACACAAAAAGAAAAACCTTAATTATTTTTCGTTGATATTTCTTGTCTCAGAAAATTTCTTTAAAGAATTTATTGCAATAACTTTAAAAAAAAAAAAAAAAAAAAAAAAAAAAAAAAAAAAAAAAAAAAAAAAAAAAAAATGTAACAAGGAAGGATACGAAAAAACGAAAGCTAACAAATATTTCCTCTATATAGACCAATACAGAAATAAATAATACAAACCAAAACAGTTGGTAGTAAACAGTAACAAACAGCAAATAATAACCTTATCCTATACTACTACTTATGAAAATTCAAATGGTTCTTAATAAACAGAATTAAAGAAACATGCATATTCGAGACAAATAGAAGAAAGCGTGTACGGAGCGAACAGAAAGAGAGATGTACTTACACGTATGTATACAAAAGACCAATGCACCCACCACAGAAGTTACGTCTGATTTTTGACAAAAGCTTGCAACACGCGTAAATAGAAGTCTGTATATAAAAAATAAATATATATTTTTGTTTTTTATATAAAAGTATAATCAGTATGCAAAACGAAATTGAATTGTCCCTGTTTGATAAACTTTGATTTGCCTGATACAATTTGTGAAGAAGAACGAACTCAAATTTCAATCAATCTTTTCTTTTTTAATTTTTTGAGGTAAAGTTAAAAAAATTAATTGAACCTGTTTATGCTTTTATCACACACTGAAAAAATATAAAAGTTCTTTAGAACTATGCTTAGGAGTATTTTTTTTTTAAATTTTCCTTCATAATACATCTTTAGATTAAATTTGAAAATGAAGCAAAATAAATTAGCAAAAAAAGCCGTAAATATTTTATTCTCTTCTGCATGATGATAGTCTTAAAACTTGTCTTGCCCCATCGAGACCTTAGTTATAAATTTGTGCTCTGCAAAATCTCTATGTCAAGTGAAAAATCAGTTCAATGCGTTTAATCCACGATTAGCAAGAATCATATTAAAAATAAGAGGAATAATTAAGTGTGATTGAATGAATGAATGTTTGGTCGATTAATTATGGAGTGCAGCTAAATTGTATGTTTATTACATAGGGACTCAATTAATGGCTAGAGGCCATACAACTAAATATATAACAATAATTGTTATTCTTAATCACAGTGATTTAAATCATGTCGATTAGGTATAAACACATTTCAGCCAATTTATCAAGAGAGCTTAAATAAATAGAGAAATTAAAAATAGAGAAAAATGTGCTGACGTATACCAAAGTCGATGCAATTTACGACATCATTGATATAATTCGCTACTAGTGGTGGGTGTCAAAAAAAATTCGATGCAAGCCGAATTTAATGTCTCTCTTGTTAATAATTAAACACAATAAAAGTAGCAATAGAGAGAAGATTACCTTAATAGAACTAAAATGTAAAAGTAAAATTGAAAGCCTTTCATAATTCAAGTGATAATTTCCCTAAAGAAGACAAAAGTGAAAAAAAAGCGAATTTTAATTATTTATATATAATAAAAATACTTCATTTATTGTGAATTGTTCATGTTTCCAAGTTTTTAAAATTTTAATAATTTATTTTTTTTAACAATTGTTGTTTTCTACATATGTTTTTTTAACTTTTTTTATTTAATATAAAGAATTCCAAGTATTACAAATTACGGTGATACAAAAAAAAAATTTCATTATAACGAAGCGTAATTAACTATTTAATTCAAACAAATAACCAATAAAAAAATTGAAAATAAATTTATAAATACGATGTGATCTTAACGTTTATTAATTGTATTATCAGTGTTAATATCGACAAAAGAGAATAATAATAGCAAAAGTCAACTTGATATGCCAGTAGGGTTTAGTCGGTATCGACATTTGTAATACGAGTATACATTATATTACAATAAAGGAAAACAATTTTTTTAAGCACATCTAAGCTTCACTTAAATTTTGTAGAATTTACAAAAAAAAAAAAAGTATAAACTTTTATCAACATTTACTTTAACTCTATTATATAAATACACATACAAATATAGATATATAAGAGCATATACCTATAACCAGCCAAAAGAATTTCTCAGAAAACAAAACGAAAAACACAGCCTCAAATTAAAAAAAGAAAGATAGAGTATAAAGTAAATTAATCTACGTGCATAACCCATATGCTCACATTTGTGTTTGTTTACTTAAAAAAAAAAAAAAAAAAAAAAAAAAAATTCTAAAATTAAAAAAAATATTTTTGTATTTTAGTTGATAAATATCCATGAAAAATAAAACCTAAAAACACGGAATTATAAAAGCTATCACTATTAAATAAAACAATAACAAAATAATCACAAAAACCGCATAATAATAAAATTTTTTCTTTATTAAGAGTTTCTTTAATCTCTATATTATTATGTAATGCTTTTCTTCATCAGTGTTTAATGAATGCATTCCAACTTTAAACCAAGTTTAAATAGTATGAATGACTGGCTTTTAAACTTATACAGTAGGAGTTCAACAACGTTATTTCAATCGTAGTACTAAAGACTGTTTAAGTTACTCTGCGGTCTTTGAAAAAGAAAATGCAAAAGCTTGCATATTGAAATGATGAGAAACAGTGCCGTGGACGAACTTGTTCAACTGTAACATTCTTAAATAGATTCTCAAAAATATTTTGCACTAATTTTGAACTAATTTTCTCACTCTTTTTATTCGATAATAATAAATAATAAAATTCAAAGTATTCTAATTTCAATTTTTAATAATGATTCCAATGATTTTCCTATTGTCTTAGATGAAAAGAACTTTTGACACGAGATTTCAAGAAATATTTTATATGTCTTTTTTTTGTAGTCAAGAAGGTGTCTATGAAAAATCCAATCAAGTAAGAAGAAATCATTATTTGAATTGATTTGGATTTTTCGACACCTGCATTATCAATATTGAAATTGATCAAAACAAAATCACGCTTCACATCTCTCGTAGGATCTCTAATAAAAATCCTAATTGCTATTAAGTAGGACATATATGGTAAAATTAAGTTTGCCGCGGGACGAATCTTTCATACTCATTTTAGATGAAATTATTATGAACTCCTTTGTTATTTGGCCAATTAAGACTCATTCACATTAATTAATCATAACCTATAATTCGTGATCCATAGCTATTACATCAATATACAGACTCCAAAGTTCAGTATCTATTTCAATTTGTGTGACTTAGTATTTCAACATCTGAAGAAGAACAAACTGACGAAGAGACGAGCATAATTAAATGACCCTATTGTATGTTCGTAGATCTATCAGTCAATTCTGTAAATAAATTTTAAAACGACCCTAGTAAAGAACTGTGTTTTTTAAACAAACGGACATAATTAACTCGTCTCTCATATCTAACTTACTTTGCCGCAGAAAAATGCCGTACCCTCGGTGGTAGGAACAAACATATTAAAAGATAACATAATGAATAAATTACATGAGATTCTGCAACAAGTCTGAAAATGATATTCGGTTGCGACCGAATCTTTTTATCCATCATCTTTATCTTAAACAAAAAATTCGAAAAAAAAACCGAATTTCGATACTTTGTATGGTTGACATGGTGAACATGGTTGATTGTAGGTTTTTGAGCAATAATTAAAAAAACAAACAGATGTTCTCAATTCATGTTGAATGTGTGCTTTGACTGATTTGGTCTATTTTCAATACCTTCAATAACTTTCGTGCAAACAACTTGCAATGTTTTTTGCAATATTTTGACATTACCCAGATAAGCAGATAGACAAATGAGCAGACAGATATGCTCAAATCGATTCAAAACTTGATGATGATCAAGAAAGGGATGTGTGAAGGTTCCTGCTGGAAGATGCAAATGCTGTGTGTGTGTGTGTGTGTGTGTGAGAGAGAGAGAGAGAGAGAGAGAGAATTCTGACAATACAATTGCAGTGTCATGGATGTGTATAACTAAATGGTCTCGTTTTTCAATGAAAATTTTGCAGAGCCCACAAAAAATATTGATACTGAGCTTAAATTCGGTATATAGATTGCAAACTACAGATGGTTATGTATTGGAACTTTTCTTTTTGAAGATATTTGATCTCCGATCTGAAGCCATATTACCATGCCACTTCTCAAATTCACGTACAGAAATCAATTAAGAATCTCTAAGATAATTTATGAGTTTGTATTAAGATATTTACGAACATAAGGTTTCCAACACCAAACGAAACTAGAATCTAATTTTTTATGAAAAATGCAAATATAAACTCATCTCGTATGTTCATTTTCAGGAATGAATGAATGAAAATTGTGCTCAATCTCCCTCTACTGCAATAATTTTAAAAATCTTATAAATGCTTTAAATTTGACATGCCCATGGTCTCCAGAGATTAAAAGCTTATATAAAGTGTGTTTTACAATACTTAATATAAACATGGAAAATTAAATTTAATAGTTATGTTAAGCATTAATCGATAATGGGACTTAACGTTTCAACGGCATTCGGTATCATAGAAGTTCTCTTGATTTTTCATGAGATATTATGTCCGAAGCCAAATTGGAACAACTTTTTTTTTTTGGTTATCTTTCTCGTTTTTAACACATAATGTATATAAAAGAGCTTATTGATATTGATCAATATTTGCATATTCCTATTGTTTTTCGATATGTAGGAAAAAGAAATTAACTAAAAATTTGTTGGAAATATTTAAATTCTTGTTAAAATATGAGTTTCAATTATTTTTCTATAGAAATTTTCTTTTCTATACGCAGCTTGGAATATCTTCACATATCGTTTGATAGGTCTACTGGTAATAAAAGTTTAGGCCCGTATGACTGGATTCCCGATTTGATATGCGGCTCTGCATTAATAAATCGTTGCCTTTGATGACTTTTTATATTGTAACTATTGTAGTTACCTAGATTTTGGGCTTAGAATTACAAAAACGTAAATGAAAAATGTGAACGGAAATAAGTAATATAACCAATAAACGGATATAAATATTCTTTTGCACCCTATTTACATAACGCTTGTTGTAGTAGTTTTAGCTGAAGGTGTGGTTGGAGCTGAAGATGATGATGATGAACATAAACAACATGACGAACTATTTGAACAATTCGAAGAGTTTCGTTTACGTCTTTGATGTAGATTGGTGGTGCTTCCACAAAAACGTCTTTCATCAATAAAAAGTTCTTGACCATTTTGCGATATAGACGAGGGTCGTCTGTTTACTGTTTGTCTGTTTATATCATTTATATTCAAGCGATCGTTTAGCATGGAACAATGATAAGTGCTTGAACGTTTTAAGTCACTAAACCTAGTTTGATTTTGATAGGATTTTTTTAAAAAGTATCTTATCAATAAGAATGGCCCCGCTAGTATTATTAAAAAACCGACAAGCAATATAGCTAAGACGTCTGCTAAAGCTGTACGCCAGAAATTTAATGTATGATTATGAGTTTTAAAAAAATCTCCTCCTTTAGTATCTAAAATCAAATCAATTGCATTCAGAGTCCGTTCTATACTACTAATACCATTTATGTCCGCCAGTAGGAGGTGTTTTAAACGCTTTAAGTTCTCTTGACATTTACTGATATTTGTTATCACTTCTTTTATAAGAAAAAGTAATTGATTGTGAGCAATATCTTCGTAAACAAGTAGAGATGCTGCACCCTGAGTTTTTAATCTATTGGCAAGAACATGTTGTTCCGGCATAATAGGTATTGCTAATATAGGTTTTAAAAAATGTATGGCCTCCACAGTACTCATTATACCACAAGTGCTTATAAATAATTTAACATTCTTTTGAGCTGAAAAACAAAAGTTTATTGTTTTATTTTGTGACTCATCATTGACATTTGTTTTCTTTTTTATATTACCTAATATGGCTTGTTGTGGCCACCAACGATGTATTAACAATTGTGATGATGTATTCTTCGTCAAAAGCATAGATTCTTCTGCTTCATATTTAATAATAAAACGCATTTCGGGCAGTGCTTCAAAGGCATGTAGAAAAATGTCTAATTTCTCTACGGGGAAACCATAAACATTCGCCCCTAAACTCATATAAATTACGCCGTTTGGAGCTCCATCAATAAAATCTTTTAAAAACTAAAATTGATTTTTTTAAAAATAAATGAAAGAAAAACTTTACTATTTTACCTGGGGTAGGTGTAGATCTTCATCAGTTTTTATATGTACTCCTGCTATGTTTAACATACTCGGTAAATGAGCCCGTGGGTACTGTAGTATAGGATGAGTATTTATCAAAGCTAACGATAAGTTTTCCGTGAGATCCTTAGAATGTGGCAATTCGTGACAAAAGGGTTCAAAGTATTTTTCATAGACCACTTGCTGAGCTATCATATGAAAAAAACTGTAAGTAAGTTTTTCAAAAACGGCCATCAATGTATTTAAACAGCGCTGCCAAATGTGCATATGCTCTGAATAAGGTAAAAAACTGCTTGGATCTAAAGCAGCATTCTGAGGATTAGCGAATATTTGATGCAACCATGTATTGGAGCCACTAGGACTTATGACCACTGCAGGCACTTTGTAATAGAAAGCCAAACTGGAAAGATAATTAAATAAAAATAATTCGCATGCTAATGCATTACATACATATGTAAATGTATATTTACCCCAATAAAGCATCGCTTAAAAAAAGATCTACTATAAGTAAATTGAATTTCTCTTTCCCTTTTAACATTTTATGCACTTCTTCGTCGGATAATAACAAATCTACATTACTGGTACTTGCATACATTAAGCGTGTAAAACGCTCCAGTACTGATTTCTCACGTATCTTGTCAATATCGAAGCTCATGCCCATTTCCAACCAGTTGTTTAATAATCCCCCCACTAAGATTTCTTGCATGTTTCCATTTTGTTTGTATTCGTCCTCTGTTGTATTTTCAGTGCTATATGCACTTATTATCGTAACCGTGCAATTTCTTTGTTCTATTAATTGTCGCATTAAATGACGTCCGAATAGATAATGAGATTTCCACACGCTTGGTAGCACAGCCAATATATTACATTGAGTGGTGCCTTGACAACATATTAGCGGTTCCATACAGCAGCAAAACCATATGAATACGAAATTAGAAAAATTTCTAAAACTAACCATTTTCTTAGCTGTTTATCAATAATTGGTTATTTTGAATGTATTTGTAGGTGTTGCCTCAAGTTGTTAAGCTGGTTTTTTTTTTCTTCAAATGTTTGCTTTCAATAATTAATATGTATATATCTCTCCCATCCCTTGTCGGTTGGGTGCGATATTACGTAGTTGTAAAGAGATTACGAAAATTGTTCACATTTGATTCACTTTTGCATTACATTTATGAATTTCCTAAAGCTCAAATTTTGTTTAGTCAAATTGAACTGCAGTCTAGTATTATGTTTTCAAAATTAATTTAAACAAAAAACATGAACAAACAGGAAAAGCAAATACAAGTATGAAGATAAAATGTCAAGAACAGCTGTGGCTTAAAATGTAATTCTGATGATTCAAATATGCGCAACATGATGACCAGATGGGTAAATTAAGACTAACAACTTAACTTCGACTGTATGTTTTAAAAAGTCCATATTCGCGTAAAATTTAAATAAACATTTATATCACATTTTTTTTGTCGAAAATTGCTTGCTATTCTTTAAAATAGAAAATGAATATTAATCGGCAATTAAAGCAACGGGGGAAGCCTGCAAATCGAGCAACAAGCATATAAGAAAACAAGATGAAAAATATTACTCAGTACATACTTATTACATGATAAACATCAACTGTACTCAAACGTTACTGATCATAAAAATAAATAGGTAAATGTAATGAAGAACACAAGTTGAAAATAGTTCATAGGTCATCCTTAAGGTGCAAGAAGTCTAATGAGGGAAAACTGTACACCTTATATACATTGCGCTTTTTCATTCTCGGAAAAAAAAAACGTCTGCCACAAATGTGGGAAATACCGTAAGCAGAAGCGTATGTCCAACGTGGTTTCTGAAAATTTATTGACCTGTAACACATTTTTGACTTCGATTGGCTTATAATTATTAGTATCGATAAAACTCAAATACTGATCGAAGCTGATCGCCATTTATTTGATTTTTACTACTGGCTAATGATAAGCTCTATGAACAGTGCATTAAAATTGATTAATGTATATTCTTGTCGCTTATATTACTATTGATAACTAGTAATTACTTCTTTAATATAAAGTGATTTCTTTTTTATACTTAGTTTTTTACTAACTCAAAAAAGTCTTGTGCTTTGGAAGAGTTAAATAATATACAAAAAAGAATTTGTAAATTTTATAAACCTTGACAAACACTTAACATAACAATAGATTGCTTATACTTATCGTTTGTGATTTTTCGACTGTAGTGATATAAACGATAGTTTGAGGCATAAATATTAAATTTTGTGAAAATGTAGTACAATACCAATCAGTACGTTGTTGACTAATTGAGCTATTATACTTAAAAATAGATGACGAAATTTTTTGAGCATCATTAGATATTGTTGCAACACATACAACTCTGCTAGTTGCATTTGACATGCGTAAAAAATTAAACGGAATGAATGATCGAATGCGCTTAATTAATATAAATTGTTATACCGGAAAAGGCTGAAAACTACGGTAAACGGAAGGTAAGTAAATTCTAAATTTATTTTTATGCTAAAAATAAATTAAAGTTCACCTTTGACTTGAAAAGTAAGAGGAATAAAACACGGAGCTCTAATTATGTGAAAGAGATGTATTTGGATATTATGCTAATGTATTATAATGTACTCTTTTAACGTAATAACGTGAATGAATATTTAAATAAATTATATGTTTATTACTTTGGTTTTTAATGCAGGCAATTGGCTTTGGTTTTAAGGACAAAGCTGAACGTCGGGGCATATTTTGAAGTACATTTTCAATAAGGTATTGAATACTTACGTAATATTGGTTTGCCCTACAAAGTGAATAATTGCTCATTGTAAACTTATAAAAAATGAGTAAGTTAGTAAAAATATTTTACAAAAAATCTTGTCTCTCATTGCTTCACTTTTCCAGGTCGAATCGACGTGGACAAGCCCTTGTATGATCTTAATACCTTTGTGGGACGTTTTCGGCATTTTGCCTGGATGAGCGATCCGCGCACTTGTATTTTGTCTGATGATAGATTACGTCAAGCTAAAACTTTAGTAGAGCAATATCGCAAAGGTCAAGAACCTCCGGGCACTACGCCTGATCAAGTTAAATATGCCATGAAGTTGTACAGTTCAGCCTTTCATCCTGATTCTGGTGAGCTGCAAAATTTTGCCGGACGTATGAGTTTTCAGGTATGCTTCTTGTATATTTACATTTATATGCACAGAGTGGTGTGCTCTTACTTAACACATTTATTTTTAAATCGAACAATTGAAGACTCGAGTAAATATAGGAAGCTGCAAGTTGCGTAGCAGCATGACTTTTTCAATTTGAATTAACGCCAAAAATGTTTCGAATCACATGTTTTGTTATCAAATTAAAAAAATTTTTCAATTTAAAGATGCCTGGTGGTATGATAATCACTGGAGGTATGTTGGCTTTTTATCGTACCCTGCCTGAGATTTTCTTGTGTCAATTCATAAATCAATCGTTTAATGCTTTGGTTAATTACACGAATCGTAATGCGAATTCGCCTACTTCCGTCACCCAGTTAGGCGTAGCCTATGTATCGGCTACATCTTCAGCTCTCGTAGCGGCCTTAGGCTGTAAAAGCTATTGGACTAAAAGGGCTCCTCCAATTTTTCAGGTTCACTGTGGAATTTTTATGCTTTAAAACGATTTTCAGTTAAAATTTTTTGAAAAATGTTAGCGTTATGTCCCCTTTGCGGCAGTAGCTGTAGCCAATTGCGTTAATATACCATTAATGAGGCAAAATGAAATCGGTAAAGGCATAGAAGTGACTGATGAAAATGGCAATGTCGTAGGCCGAAGTCGTCTGGCAGCTGTGAAAGGTATAAGCCAAGTGGTAATGTCTCGTATAACTATGTGTTCGCCAGGTATGCTAGTCCTACCTGTACTAATGGAGAAAGTCGAAAAAGCATATCCATCGTATAAGAGCATGAAATGGCTGGATGCGTCCGTACAAACTTGTATGGTGGGATGTTTGTAAGTTGAAATGCACGATATTAGTTTACGAAGCTTTGGCCCAGGATTATAAATTAATTTCTCTTTCTTTTTGCAGTTTGTTGTTCATGGTACCTACTGCATGCGCGCTGTTTCCTCAGATATGGTAAATATATAAATATACATATATGCTCCGTAAATCTGTTACTAAATTAAACTCTTACTTCTTAGTTCTTTGAAAACATCTACTATGAAACGTTTTGAACCGGCACTGTACGAAGAAATGGTAGAGAAAAACAAAGGTAAAGTACCGGAAAAGGTGTACTTCAATAAGGGTTTGTAAATGAAAACTTTACTGCATAACATATACATACGCAAAAGACAATAATTTAATCGAGCGTCAAAAGTAATATTATGTTTAGAGAGCATTTATGTTTAAAAAATGTAACAAAAATTATTTATTAAAAAGTGTTTCTTTTTCGGCGTATTAAAAAATAGTATTTAATTAGTTGCTCTATGATAGTTTTTCCTTTGTTTTTACATTGGTTGCTATATATTTTTTTAACGTATTTTAGTAACGCTTAACTGTTACTCTATATCAACTATAAGCAATATTTTTTTTGTGTTCAATACTTCTATAAGTTATTTGTACGCATATGTAAGAATTGATAATTAAATATAACTACTGCAAACTATGAAAATTTAAAATTGTATTGCGTATATTAGACTATTGGTAAATAAAATTATAATTAAAAAAAACTTAAAGATTTGGTATATTTTTTAAGCTGTTATGATTTCATGTATTAAATAAGAAAGAAAAAAATTTCACAAAGAAAGCAATTGAGCTGAGCCATCTTATTCTTATCGCTAAGAGTTAATTGCGTGTAGATATTTGAAACTATTTCAAATTCCATTTTATTGAAAGCTACCTTCTCCAATATAACGCTTGGAAGTAGAGCAATTAACTAAGAAAAAAAAATATATCATTGTCGTGCAAACTTTCTGTTTAATGAACTGTGTTTTTGTGATTCAGTTGTAAGTTTTAAAACAAACATTGTATTCAATAAAATTGTTAATTTTGAATTAAACATTTACAAAAAAAAAAATTTTGAATTAATAATTAAAAGTGATTCCATATATTAAGTAAATTATATATACAATCGAATACTTATCACAAAATAGAAAAGTGAATTAATTGTCCAGGCCGAAATTTAATGCTTATATAACGTGACGAAGGATTTTATACGTTAGTGTATAACGATTTTGTTTAATGATTCGATTTTTGATGTGAGCACTAATGAAAGCCGCCTTAGACGTTGGAATGAAAATTATTCCGATTGGCGCATAGTCAGGGGCGAAAATAAATAAACAAATGAGCAATGGCCATAATAAGTATTCAAGATTAGCTTTAAAGTGCATTCAGTTTTCTTTTGTGTATTAAAGACAGCATTAAGGCAACATCTTCAATGTGCTATTTATTCAGTAAAAATTATTTGGTTTAATTAATTATTATGCATAAGATAAAAACATAAATTCCTACAATTCTAAGCAAAATAGTTTCGCTATCAAGAGGGGACAACGTCAATATTCATTTCGAGAAAATGAAAGTAAGAGTGAAAGCTTTTTATGTTTTATTAATAAATCTGTGGTCGATAAACAATACTTGCGTCAAAAAGGCTACTTTTATAAAATGTAGAGAGTAAAAATATTTGATAGGAGGGTATCGCTCAAACAGCACTCTGCGACTACGTTGTTTATATTATCAGTGCATGAGTGACAACCAAACTATTCACATTTTCTATTTAGAAAACTAGCCAGTTAATGAATGACATAATTCGATTGTGAAAGTGAAAAATGTTATTCTCATCTTTTTAGTTTGGCTCGAATCCATGTTTTTCTTAACGTTTTTCATATTTTTGAAAGTGCGAACAAAAGAGTCGAACACTATTTCTGCCTGTTATCAATTATTATATTTTCGACAGTTAAATCATTGCTCATAGTAACTAAAATACCTTAAAAAGAAAATGTTAGTAAATTGCGTCCTTCATATTAAATATGATAATCGAATACGACAATTTTATCTAAATTTCTTTTCGAGGAAGAGGCATGTACAAATGAGTTTGTTTACGTGAGGAATATAGGGAAGTATTATTCAATAATGTACGTATATATAGATTTATATATATATATATATTTATTTATTTTATTATATTTATTTATAAAACTGATATCAAATTTTTTTTCTAGACTCGTAGGTTCAAGAATCAGTAAATTATTAAATGTTCAACCTCATAATTAGAAAAAACATCAACACGTCTGTTTCTTTTTTCTTACGGCTTCAAAATTTTGCAGTTTTTTATTTAGAACATTAAATTTTACTTTAAGAATAATACTACCATATGAACATTGAATCATTTTTCCAGCTTAATTTTTTGAAAAACTAATCAATTCATTGAAATAAATTTTCCACACATGTTCGTACATTTGCTGAAGCACTTTAAAAATTTTTTTAAATAAAATATTTAAAAGCTATATAGTATCGCATCAGATATTTTTTATTGCATTTCCTTGGCTGTGTCGTGGACACAGATTGATCTCCAGATTGATCTCAAATTTGAACTGAACTTTCATAATAATATTTTCCATAGTGACGCATGGAAATTTTTTGAAAACGTTTATTAAAAAAAGTTTAACGTCAATTTCAGTAGATCTTTTCTATTTGTTGAAAATATTTGTTTGAGAACAATTCAGGTCAACCACTCAAAAAATCCCACGTATTTCACTGTGAATATTTTTTATGAACCTACATTTGAAATTTGAAATCAATCGATTTAGAATCGAGGTACGTTAATAGTTGGGGATACTCGAGAAAAATCGATCAAGGCGTTAGATAGTTTTTTGTAACAACTTCAATCAAGAAAATGGAATTTTGAACTTTTTGGATACTATTTATGAATATTTAAGGAGTACGACGACTTAAGATGATAAAAAATTGTAAAAAAAATCATACGGTAGCTAGCATTACCCTTTGCTGTCTTATTAGGATTCTCCCAAATCGATCTAACTATAAAGGAACTGAATGCGAATAAAATTGAATAATATAATATAAATAGGGGTTTTAGTAGGCGAAATTATCTATAAGGTGAGAGACGTAAGACGCTCGCATATACCGGGTATATAAATGGAGCTTCTCGCAATAAAATGTTCTGTATGTATATTATGTGTCAAGAAATTAATTATAATCAGTTTTTTTAGAAAGAGAGACAAGTGTTTTAGTAGAATGGTAAACAATATTTTATTCAGAGTTTTGTCCACCACTGGCCAGTAGCTCTACCAACTTTTAGATAGGATATGAATTAAGTCCGGGAAGAAAAATTGATCTTCTGAGGGTAATGATTTTTAGTCTATCGCTACAAAGATACAATCCCAAAACAGTGTTAATTAGAAGGAGTGACGGGTGAGGGTGAATACAGTCGGAAGGAAAGAACATTACCGTTCGGTGCTAATGCGTTTTGAGAGAATTTTACCGTACGCGATGATATTAGGAACATCCTAAAAAATCACGATATCGTGTCTTTTGGTATTTTGCATTAATCGTAGTATACTGCACTTATACTAGCAAATCAGAGTGCCTTGGATATTTAGCTTTATCGTCAACGTTGATGGTTCGATTAGTTTACATTATCGTTACTTGTGTTTCATTTCTTGCTACGCATCCATTGTTCATCAAAATCATTCATTTCATTAGCACAACCCTTCGGATTAAGCAGAAAAAACAACTCTTTCCGCGTTTGAAATATTTTTTGCCACAGAAGTTGACCTATTTAATTTAAACCTGATACGTAAAGGTTCGCATGTAGAGGACTGAGTTTGACAAATAGTTCACAGAGAAAGCAACGCCATCTTTAAGAAAAAGTCTTCAAAATTCATTTCTACATCTGATTGTGAAAATTAAAAAAAATCTGAATGCAACAGCCTTCACATGTTACTCCTGTACTAATCCTGCACAAGTATTCATCTTTTTAAAAAATCGAACATTTTCATTAAAGTTGATATACATCTATTCCATTTACAAGTATTAATTTTTTTCGTTTTTTCTTTCGATTAAATTAATTTATTTTTTTGCGTATGCTATTTGTGAGCTTAATTTATTAGAAAATTGTTGATTACTTTTTCATTTCATAAAAGATATTTTTCCTTGACTCTTAAGGTCAAATTTCTTTTTTACTTTTTTTTTATGTTTTTGTATGGTAAGTTTGTTCTTTTATGTGTTACACAGCCTTCTTTTTTAAAATTTTTTAAAACGCCCTGATATTAACATTGTACAATTACAAATTTTTGATGTGAAAATCTTGTAAGAGTGTTATTTTTTATACCCATCACCGGGGGATTTATTAGCTTTTCGGTACGGTTTTTTAAAATTATTTTTATCAAGAAGAGTTAAGAACCGAAAAAGTATGGTCTTGGTAGAGAAAATTAGGGCGCGATCGTGTATGGTTTTGGAAGGTATATTAACTTCGTCTTTGACGACCGATGCTAGAAGTTTTTCGCTTACTGGCTCTTAAATAATTATGCATTTTTTCAATTTTCTGTTTATATAGTTACGCTTGTTTAACTTTAGATTGAATTAATATATTCAAATTAAGTAATGCGTATGAGTTAGAATATATGTATAAACATTATATTACAGTCAAAGACAAAATATTCGGCCAAAAACCGAATTCCATGACTCTTTCTTTTGTATTAGGTCCACATTCGTTAGTTTGATTAATGCATTAATTATATCAAAAATCGAATTTTTGTACGTCTACTTCAATTTTCCCCAACAATGTTAAATTCGCTAAAATCTAGAGAGAAGTAATATGCATTTCCCTATACATTTCGCCATTTTATATTTGAAAAGACCAAAACATTTCAGAATCTCATAAAAATATAAGCACCATGTATTGGTAATGATTTATAAAATTTCATTGCAAGACTTCGCTGTAGTCGACCCGTGACTTCTCATCAAATCGACCAAATCAAGACTTCAATCTAATCGACATTAAATCAATATTGAGCAAACATATTCGGAAATCGAAAAATGTTTTTCTTTGGAAATTTATTTCATATTTACAAAGGATTCTTCCATCGATTGAATATTGCAACGAGTACGGGGGAATGGTGTAAGTGGTTTGCAAAATTTAATTTTGCTTTAATACTTAAAATGCTTTTCGCTTTCTTCGACTAGTCAGTACATATATAGCTATTGTAGAAATTGGTTAGAGTTTCGATTGACGCTAAGAATGCATAAGTACAATATATAAAAAAACAGGGACATAAAAATGATCACATATTTGGCAGACGAATTCGATAAATTAATTAAATAGCCTGGCAGCTAATCGGATTTTAATTGATTCTGCGAGGCATAAGAAAAATGATGTAGCATAAAGATTTTGGGTTGAGAATACAATCCTTCCGTTAGCTAAATTTTTCCAAAATTATGATTAATAAGGTTTTAATAGACCGCCTTAATATTTTAATAGAAAGAAATTTCAACACCTCTCCAGCGGTTTCCGCGTTTTTACTAATTTCTTGTATACGTAGCGTCTGTGGAAATCATTTTTGCACAATTGAACACCATGCGCTGGGCCTTCAGTGGTGGGTATTCAACAATCACCCTCAGGCCAACATTGCTTTCTCATTTGCTTTGGTGGTACATTTGTGGAACTGACCAATTTACAAGTATCATCCAAGACCTCAAGTATTTTTTTTTTGTCTAGTAAAGCTATCTTTTTTATGCTTTTTTTCCCCCTTAGGTTTATGTTTTCTGTTATTTTTTTAGTTTGGTCTCTATTAAAAATGAAATCGAGTTGTTTGTATGATTTAAGGGATTTGTTTTTATTTGTTTTTGCTTTTTGTGTTGGTTTTTATTTTCGTTTTTGTTTGTTTTTTGGAAGTTTTTGTTTCTTATGGATTTTTAGCAAAATATCTCCGTAGATTTCTCATTCTTTCATAATAGTAGCCTATAAACATTTCAGTTGCTATATATGTACGTACTATAAATATGGTCTATATTATAGATATATGCTTGAATATATATAAAGGTTTATTATATTATATATAAACAATTTCACGTTTAAATTTTATTGATAGAGTTAATATTTAATCATTTTAAAAGTGCCTTTGTTTTGTACGATGTACTAGATAAGTAATGGCAACATACAAAACGAATTGTGTTGTGTAAAACATTATCTCAATACTTTACTTTAAAGATTATTATAATTACCGGAATTTCATTTCATATCATCATCTTCCAGTGATTTGAAGTTTTTCAGTTTTTCTTTTCAAAACTATCACTTGTATATATGTATATATATATAAAATATATATATATAAAATATATATATATAAAATATATATATATAAAATATATATATATATATATAGGATCTTATGCGAGACAGAATAAATGTGTTGCGATGATGGAGGTGGGGTACAGAATTCTTATTTTATATGTATTTCTTTTTGTACAAGTAGAAAAAAGTTTTGTACTAACTTTTCAGTTACTTAATATTACTCTTCAGTAGTGTTTGCATTCCTATGTAATTCAATTACCGATACTGCCTCAGCTGTTGTATTGGTAGATGTTGAGGAAGAGTTTGTGGAAGCAGGTGACACGTTATCGGCATTTAAAGCCATTGGTGGCTCATTATTGTTTGGAGGCAGTACAAAACTTTTTCCTACAAGTTGTTCTCATTTAAGTCCGGTATCGGCCGAGGGTGTCCATCGATCAAATTCAATACCCGAATCGGGTGATATGCCGGTAGCTGCTTTGGCTAACTGCGCGATATAACTGGGCGTTGGTATACATTTACAATCAGTTGCTATGCAATTACAGGAGAATTTGGATGAACTACAATGCGATGAACCTAAGGACATGCTAACACCGGATTTTGATGAACCAACAAGTGTTGCTGACGAGTTGCCAACGCTACTATCATCCATGGCTGTACATTCGTTACTATTCAAGCCTAACTGACGTTCAAAAGAGTGCAACTGCTGCATAAAATGAAAATTAGGTGATACATCCGGTTTACGGTCACGCACCAAAGTAAAAGCATCGTTCAGGCATAAATCTAACGCTCGCATTAAATAGGCCAAAGTTACCGTCACAGAACGTGACACACCAGCCAAACAATGAACTAGCACAGCAGAGTTTTTTGAACGAGCCTCTTCTAAAAAGAAAGATTAATGTTAATATTTTACATATAAAAAAGAATAAAAAACTCTAAACCATTACCAATAAACTGTATGGCAGCTGGAAAATGCATAGCTAAATCTTGGGAATAATGATCAGTAATAGGTATTTGCAAATATTGTATGCCACCCGAAGCTTCAAAGACATTTGGAAGATCCTTGGTTACATTTAATATATACTAATATAAAAGAAGGAAGATATGAAATAACGAGATAAAAATTCGAAAAAGAAAGAAAACTTACTTTTATATTATATTTTTGTAAAGCTCTCGCATCACAACTATGCATAGCATTTCCCAAAAACAGTCCAGGTATTATCTCTACAGGAGCTTCATTGAAATTATGATGTGTTGAACCCTCGCAGTCAGATGATTCCGCAGAACTACTACAAGCGGAATCGGAATGAGGAGTAGATATTCTAAGGGATCTATAGAAAGAAATATAATTAAAAATAATTAATAAGTATTTATTAGAAGTAACATGTCTAATGTGTAACATCATACACTCTAAAGAGATGGTCTATATTCAAATCTCATAAAGTTTTGATCACTGTAAAATATTCGGAGTTAACTATCTATTTCATTGAAATTTTTATTGCTACAAAAACTGATCAAATCTTAAATCTTATACAAACTTTTATAACCATCTCATAAGAATTGTTGAGATTTGTTTAATTTGCATTGTTTTTGAATACCGGCTGGACTTGAACAAGAACGTAACTTCATCAACATTAGTGGTGACGATCCGATTAGAGAAGAATTTATTTCAGAAATTATTTCTAATAAAAATTCCCGTTTATCGCGTCTCCCTCGTACGAGACGCATAAGTATTTTCGTTTTCATTCAAAATATGATTCAACTTAACATTCATAAGCAATTCAGATAGATACTATCTTCAACTATCAGTGCAAATTTTAGCATTCACCTATATTTCAGGGGGCCGGGATCTCATTGCGAAATTATGCGTAGGCTCAAGGGTTGAATCGTTTTCGAAAAGGAGATTCTGAAAAATTGACAAATGTGTCTAAAGGTATCAAAAATATTAAATCATTATTCTAGAGGAATTTGACCCTTATTTGAGAAGGTTTATATATATACATATATAGTATATATATATCAATTCCTTATCAGGGAAAAATTTGCTTTATGAAATGTTGGAAAGTAGATTTCGTTGTAGTATATATTAAACCGCCACTACAAAGTATATGGGAGAGGGTTTAAAAAATGATTATCTTATCGAAAATTTCGACATTTATTTAATACGCCGAAATATTATTTTTTAACAACTTTAAGGGTGTGTTCGTAAAAATGATTTGATACAATCCGTTTTTAATAGGACTCGTGCTTGGGCATCATTGGCCATCATGCCAGTGTATCAAAAATAATTTTCTCAGAGAGACTCAGATCGATTCAGAGAATAATTCTAAAACGATTGGCCTAATAAACGATGACGCTATCGTAAGTCGTTCTGGTTATTATATATACATCACGTATAAATTTAATATATTTTTACCGAAAGTGACGTACGGTATGAAAAATGGTGAGATTTGTATATTTGCTAAGAATGACGAAGAGTATATGCAAGATTCACAGTACCTTAAGCCCATCAATTGGTCTGTTTGTGTATTACGACTAGATTCCATTTCTTTGTTTTGCAGGCTATCGTCTTCACACCATTCTGGAAATGTTTGCCGAAAACTAGAAAAGCCATCTGTAAGTAAATAAACAAATAAATAATTTCTTGTTCCGACTGAATTTGTTTCATTTTTTTTTTATTAGATTTTCATTCCACGTAAAACTGCAAATCTCTCTTATTTAAACCATGTAAACCATGTAGTTAAAGTATCAGTGATATCATATGAATCATTTACTTTTATTTCCCATTCCCATTCGTTTGGCAGACAAAGTCCATTTACCATAGTTATACCGAAAATTCCATCGTATGGCATTACCGGATGTGAAATGTTGCATTTATCCATTTGCTTCTTTATGCTACGCTACCCTGGTTAACTGTTGACACCATACCCTCTCTCATATTTAGTGTTTAGGTATTCAGCCAGCTAGCTAGCTCGTCAGTTAGTCAGTCAGTCAGTCATTTAATCTGAATTTCGGTTACGTGATGCGTTGCTATTCACATTTACTGATATCCGTAATTTTAGAAAACAATGCAAACGTATGCATTTTCCAACAAAATTCAAAAAACAAAAAAAAAGTACATATCAAGAGATAACGTAAATTTTTAATTTTCTTCTATTATTTTGGTTTACTCTGCCACACAATGCTTATATGCTTATACTTTGCAGTTTTTATATTTTATTGCATCTATGACTCAATTTGTAGCAGCGCCCGAGTACTTTAAAATATTTATAAAAAAAAATTAAAAATTTCTTTTACTCAACTAAATAGGTTCCATTGCGGATACTATGATATCAGCGTTTACGTTTTATTATATTCCATTCATAAAATGTATTTGAGCCAAGAAACGACTTTTGAGATCGTGTATAGAATTGCAAAGCTTAGTGTGAAGTATGCAGTAGGCTCAAAATCTCATTAGACAAACAGATGATTTATTGCTACAATGTTGCAATATTTGGGCGCCTTCCGGTCGACCGGACGCTTTGACAAGCAGTGTCAATAGTATTTTATCAAAAGAAACGCTTGGTTGAATAGTCAAAGCTTACAAAAGGCTTCTTCGTTCCTGTCGTACTAGTTAAAGAGCATTTTTTTAGGCCATCTAATAATTATGACCGTCTAAGCATCGCTCTCGGGTTTCAAGTACAATTTTTTTTACCGGCATTGCTGCTGAAGGCAATCCATTTTCCATTATTATTGCTCATCCGCTTTAAAAATGGTTTATTTTGAATTATAAGTAAATAGAAAACCGTAAGCTGAAATTCGGGCCTTTAAGATCGTTTCTCGCTTAATTCAAGTAACACCAGCGCATCGAGTTTATTAATTTTCCGTAGTTGTCTCTCTCTCTCTCGTAGTACTTAAATGATAAATGTTGAGATTATGTCCAAAGATTACGAAGAAGTCTCGCATCAACATTAACCGGCTGAGACTTCTTATTTCGAGTACAAACTTCCATTTGCGGAACTCTCTTTTTACTTTCTTCAAAGGTCGAAACAAATTTTGACATTTGCCTAACATAAGTTATTTGACACAGATGCGAGGAGGGACAATTTTGGAATCATATCTTTAGGAGGTTGGGTACGAAATTACGTTTGAACGCAATAATATATGAAAAAGCATTTTGTTTGCACGTTTGTGAACGGACGTTTAATTCAATTTTTGCATCTTTGTATAATTTTGTTAATTTAAAAAAATCGGAAAAGTCATTGGATAAGACGGACTATTAAATAAACTATACCAATTTGCCTTAGAAAATTCTTCTTCTATCTTCGTAATAAAATATCAAAAGTTTTATTATGTTACGATATAAGCGTTTAATTTTCCTTAAATACCCCTTATGTGGAGAGTGATCCAAAAATAAACGTATATGGTCCGAACATATCACACAGTAATTTCATATATCAAGCCACTGTTTTCATGGGAAAATATTAAAAATTAGACGTTGTCGCCATATAAAACTCCATTGCTTTTCTATGGTAGGGCGTTAGAAACATGGTTTTATCATGCTTGGATCCATTTAATAGGCCAAACAAACTTTTTTTTTTTCTATATAATGACTTTTTCAAAATAAGGCTTCCCGTGCGGAGCATACCAGATGTTATGACTGGTAAATTGAATATATTAACATATGAATAAACATCCAACAGATCGATGGACACATATATATCTAAATCGATTTAGAATTATTGGTATACGAATGATTGAATCTACCAAATATCGCTCTATGTGTTGCGTACATCTGGTCAAATTTAATATACCCTTAACAAAAGTGATGCAGAATACAAAAAAAAAAAAATTAAATAAATATTTTTAATTTCCTGTAGAGATGAAGCTTTGTCATTTTATGAATATGTATAACCAAGTTTTTGTATTATGATGACTATTATATTTGAAATTGTAAATTTAATCTAACTAAATCCTTTTCAGAATGCATTCAAATTTGGAAATTTTTCATTTTAATTCTTTAAAAAGCCCATCGAATGATTTTATCATACATCGAATAGTTTAAAAGTAGGTCGGCAGGTGTACCGAAAAAACTAAGGTTATTATGAAAAAAAATCCAATCAAATTATTGAAAGCCATTTCGGAAATTATGCTGAATTAGTTTACTTTCCCTCAAACTCTGAGAAACGATTAAAAACATTGAAAAATCATTCGAAATTAAGACATTTTAAGGGAAAGCTTCGTAACTTTCATTTTCTCTGATCGTAAAAGATAATGAATTAATTAATTTTGGTTACAATTATTGTTTCGAATATTCCATTAAACAAGCGAGAATGATCCATTTTGAAATATGTTGATTGCACATATAAATACAATTTCTATCCATAGAAAACGATTCACAGGATAAGTTTTATTCGGCAAATGTTGTCGAGAAACTTTTATTCAAATTAATTTATGAGTTGATCATGAATATGACACATAATTCGTTAGTTAAGATCTTATTTCTTTTTCAATCAAAAAAGGAGTGGGTATAACCTTATCTGCATCAATTGCAATTAATCGTTAATCGGTCATTCAGACCGTTGTCTATGAATTAACTTAAAAGGAACAATTTCTTTTTTCATTATTTTATATGAAAAGATTCTCTTTCTTAACGTATTGAACTTGTTATCAAAAGTTCCGTTTCATGTGTCAATAACTATACAACAACACCGGTTTAGAGATCCCGTAAGTACATATATTTCTAATCAATTTAAGTTTTCGTGTCAATTGAGGTTTATTCGTTTCTTTATAAAATTTATTTTATGTAGTTATAGCTACATATATAATGATCACAATTCAAATCTGAATTTGAGTTTATCTTGCAGTTTGCTTTTACATAACATTACCTTATTGCTGAATATTGGGTATAAGTCAAAATGTTATCATTCAATGTTATAATGGTAAGTGAAAAGCTCCTGCAGAAAAATTTTATTATTCATTACTTATGAAATACATATATATATATATATACGTGCACATACATCAAGATTAACGTCACATATATGGGCAACGAATTAAAGTATTGTTGTCCTTCCCTATGAATCAGTAACGGAAGTTATCATTAAGATATATAAACACATAAGCAATTATTTATGTTATCTTTATACATACATGGAACATTTTAGTGACCTTTTCTCTTTTCAGTTTTACCTTTCTATGTACATAGATGACTCACTTAAATAGTTGTCTCACAATATATATATATATATATATATGTATATATATGTAAATATATATGAATCACAATGAGAAATTCTCCTATCACTGGTTCATTTGCAATCGATTCATACTTTAACCGTTATCTACATTGATTTCTGTACTTACATAGAAATTTGTGAACTAACTTAATGAATGGATATATATATATATACATATATGGTTGTACAGGTAACTCTCCTACAACGCGGTACTTCTATAACGCGGTTCACAAAATGCGGAAAATTTCCTATAACGATTTTTTTAAAACCAGTAATCGCTGAAAAGGATCAGTCTGATAGTGGATCAAGCTCGGACAAAACGTTTGAAACACGCTCAAATTATAATAAGTGATGTAGAGGAGGGAGATTTGTAGAAGCTTGTGATTTAAATTTTCGTTTAATTTAATGTTAAGTAGAGATGAAATTGCATTTTTCTTTGTTTTTCCAGATTTTATTTTATTTTACGCTGCTTAAATAAATGAATTGATAATAAATGAATTAATTTATGCTGTTATGATGAAATGCATAAATAGAAAAATATCTCAAATAAAAACTATTTGTTTTTCGATTAGGAACGTATCCGCCCATTTTGCACTGGATCTAAGTCTCCTACAATGCGATTTCCTATGACGCGAAATTTTTCGGGAACCTATTGACCGCGTTGTAGGAGGGTTACCTGTATTATATACCTGTGTAATATATATATATATATGTATATACATATATACATGTGTGTGTACATGTTAGCTTCTTTGTACTATAAATACGACAGGGGAGTTTACATTTATTTACATAATTGCCTTCGCATATTACAATTTGTACAGAATTATAAAACGAAAAGTATAAGGGGATTTCCAAAGAATTTAATTCTTATTAAGACAACCGCAACCAAAGAAAAACAAACGGAAATTGTTGACTTCCGCTTCAAATATGAACATATACATTAAACAACATAGAAGAAAAAAAAGAAAAGATGAATTACAATTTATGCACAAACGCACACACATATAAATTTATACATAACATATTTAACACACTACACGTACAGTATAAATGCTATCATGAAACATCAAAACCATAAATTCGAATTATATTAACGTAAAATAAATTTTTTAATTGATTGATGAAAATCAATTTATCTAATCGAAGGAATTCCATTACGGAGACAAAAATAACATTTTTTTGGATACCGAGCCATATTGCTCTCTTGGGAAATGAGCAAGCAGATTTATCAGTCCGACAGCATAATGGAAAAGATTGAACTTCAAAAATATATTCAAAAAAAAATTAAAGAAGAAATTAAGACAAAAAAATAAAAATAAAAAAAAAACGTTAGTACTGCAATCAACGCTACTCTAACGTTAATTCCGATCTCATTGCTTCACTATGTATATTAAATCAACCTCGAAAAAAGCTTGATCAAAACAATGGAGTTTTAAGAAATCTACATATTGCTTTGTATATCCACATCCGGAGCATTTAACTCTATGGAGATCTTGAAAATATCTGGAGAACATAATATTAATAAAATAATTAATTTTTATTAAAATGTCTAGACTAATTTTCTAGTTCACCTTTTTGAGAAAAATAAAGCCGATAGCCTTAATTTTTCTAGTGTTCATTTTACTTCTTTTTAGTCCAAGAATTTTGTTAAATTGATCGAAATATATTATAATAGTAATAATAATAATCTAGTAGGTAAACGTATCGAAACAGTTGGTTCATCAACTGTTGAGCTGTTCCAAAGTTCTTTAAGAGCTGGGTTTTCGTCCACGAAGTCTTACAATTCATTGTCTTCAAATATTTTTAGTCGTCCAAGCCGTTCCTTTTCATTGACATTAAATTCATCACTTTTAATGGACTCGAAACCAACAATTGGGTTATGATGGAGTGCCGTCATCATAAGTTTCTAAAAGGGTTTGATGGAACTTGACACAACAGGTTTCTTCAAATCAAACAACAAAAATAATGAATGCAATCTTAAGCGTTCTATGATTAATGTCTGTATGTAAATAACTCAATAATTCTAAATTGAAAACTGTTATTTTATGTCGAGAAAGCTCAAAATAATTGAATTTAACCATTGTGTACATCGATATTTTGCATTATTGTATATATATAAAAGATTTTTTTTATAAATAAAGCATCTAATACTGATTATAATAATGAAAGATCTATCGATTTTTTACTTTCTTCCGCTATCGTGGGAAAAGGTTGCATTCTACATTTGGTGTTTATATCGCCTAGAAAAAATCATCTCATAAAGTGTGTTTGCAGTATTGACTTTCGATCTTTTCTGTTACAACTCACAATTACAAATAGCAGCATTTTGATGTTGAAGCTTTCAAAAAAAATAATTTAGAGTAATTGCTTGCAATTCGTTAATAACGTTTTTCTAAATAATTTCTTTCCTACATTCAACTTATCAGTACTTCTTCCTACTCCCTCTCTAGCTACTAGTTCAATAATAGTCAATTACACTAACTAAATGTTCTTGTGTTCAAGTCAGATGATATAAGTGCACCTATATGTGAACGTTTAACGTAAAATGTCTCGAAGCAATTGATTGGCCAATGTTGAGGTCATGTCAGACCTTAGCAATGCAAACGGTATTTAAAATCGATTAGAAGTTTGAATTGTATGGAATTAACATTGACTGACAGCTTAAAAAACACACAAACTGTTTTGTTGTTCGAAATTTCGGCACACATTTTCGTTTAAGGCATCTTTATCTCATAAGGTGCGTATCCTTGACGCAGCATTTTTACACATAAACAGAGGAGAAAAAAAAATAGGAAATGTGAAATGTAGAATATCTCCAAGCTTGGCATTGTTTCCTTTCCTTTTCAAAATATATAAACAAATATCGTTTACATCGCACATATATCTCTGCAATGTGTCAGCATTAATTTCAACTTTCATTTACATGTGATGCTCTTTATCTTCGACATAATGACGTAAAGAAAAATAACTGCATTTAAAATCGTTTAGAATTTTGCTACGGCTACACTGGATGTACTCAACCATTTGTTAATATTATATGTCTTCCTTATGTTCTGAAGTCTTCTAATCTTTGTAGGGGCACGTTCATCGGATTAATGAATAACAGTTAATCGGGGAATTAATTTATTTGAGTGCAAATTTGAGTTTCCTTCCTTGTTCTTTGATTTTTTTTTCTTTTTTCTTTTTTTTATGTATCGTCGTATGCTTTCCGCTTTCGTAGTGAAGCTATACTTTGAATTAGTCATTAGATTGTGATTTAATTCATTTATGCCGCTTTGTTTTGTATTTACGCATAGAAGTTTGCCAAACACACTTATCAGAGAACACCTTTATTAACATTTATTTATTTATTGCATATTCGCGCAGACAAATGTAGCACAGATATCAAAAACAATTGTTATCATGTTGCTTTCGTTGAATTTTCACACAAAGAGATATGTTATGGAATGTAATGGAATGGACCGAATATTTTAAACTCTATTATCTTCAACACAAAATTGATAAAGAAAAATAGCTTCATAATTACATTTGTATAAGTCAAGAGAAGAGACTGTGTAAAGAGAGAGATATGATTAATATGATTGCCTTTTGTTCTTAGTAGAAGCAAGCAAAAATGTTGGGCAAGCCCTACTTTTAAATATACTACACGACTTGATTTAAAGCAATTAATTTATTTTATTTATTCATTCACTTATTTTCTTAATCGAACAATAACAATTATAGTTTGTTTCTTTATAAAAGCAAACTTTTCGTGTGAACTCTTATATGAGACGAAATGTAAAACGCGAATTGAATTTATTCAAATGTACCAAAATTAATTATCTTCTTGAAACATCTTATTATTGTTCAGCTATTTTCATCATAAAGTATTACAAATTAGACTTTGTTGCCATATCAAAGCTTATTTTTGTATTATATACGAAAAAGTGACTTACGTGATTCAAACCTAGCGTAGTTTACCTATATGTCACATTACTGTCTTCAACTATCTTGAATTAATTTTTATAATAAAATATTAAAAATTAGACCTTAGGAGATATTCGATTTAAAAAAGAGATGTATGTAGTCAAAAATTAATTTTTATATCAAATTACTGTTATTATGATTATACTGTTAGTTATTTTCACTATAACATATTAAAAATTAGATCGTTGTGTTAAATAAAAGCTTTTTTTCTCGTAGGTTCGGTTATATGGATAAGGATATAATCAAAAGATCGGCCCATCTCATGCAAATTTCCTTCATCACTCTAGTATGTCTGGTGCTTATCGCTTTTTGTCAACAAACTTTGAAAATTGTAATTCTTTTTTCATATAAAGACATTCCGCAAATATACGGGAAGTGCTTGTAAAAATGATATGATCCAATCCATTTTCGACAGGGTTCGTTTTTAGGTCAAATTAGTTTGTGTACGAAATTCGATCTCAAAAATTGCGAGCAATAGTTTGAACATAAAAATACATGGATAGTCATCGGGTATAGATAGACCAGCTGAAATCTGAAATCTGAATTGATCTACCGATCATGGATGTTACATACATTCGGACGATCTTAATATACTTTATACTATAAGTGATGTAGGATATGAAGACATTCGTTGCGAGTAATTTATGATTATTTCATCGTTATTGATTGATTGATTTCCAAATGTTTTCTTCCCAATATCATGTGATTGCTTAGAGGTAAATGATTAATTTATTCATAAATTAAAAGATTTGCGTGATTTAAAACACAACACCGTAGTTCAACAATTGTTTCTATACGAGAAATTATGCATTTTAAATAATTTAATTAACTTGATTTTCTTGCAATTGCTTGATGAGAAAGTTTGCAAGTTTGTTTGTATGTATGTATATATGTATGTATGTATATAGTGAGTATCAAGTTACAACTGTTTGCACGGCTATGTAATGCTCTAAATTACTATACTTTATATATCTTTCCGATTCGCTAAGTTATATAATTACAGATATTTTGCACAGTAACGGTGAATTGTGTTGTATGCCATGTATGTGTTGCATGCTTTTTTAGTTTTTCTTTGCTTATAAGTCAGTCATGAAATCTAATCCATTTTATGAATGAATTTCGAAAAGGCGGTTAAAATTGTATAATAAAGTAATTCTGTCTGCGTTGCTGTCGTATTATTATATTATGCGAAAGTAAATTATTCTTGATTTTTGGAATTATTTCCGCCTTGTTATAAGAAAAAAAAAAAGAACAAAAAAGTACATTATATTCGATTTGAGACGAATCATTTAATATTCAAAATAACTATAAAATTATTTTATTATTTCGAATATATTTTTGTTTATGGCAAACCCGATCTTTAAAAACGAACTCTAACTAACTAAGATACCATACCGCTTACTAAGATAATCATTATTTTTTGTTCTTTTTTTCGAAACAACTTTCTTTTATTCATTTCGTTTAACCCAGGAAGGGAATGCTTAATTAATCTGTGCCCACCGTTGCCATATTATATCATCGTTGCTTACTTAAATAATTGTAACGGTAAAGATATTATTTATATCTACAGAAAAAAATTATTTATTAAAACAGATGATATTTATTAAAAAAGATGATTTGTTGTCCTTTTCTCACCCTCTTACGGAAGTGAAAAAGTAATACGAATGAGGAGACGTAAAGGAGAGAAAGGAAGGATGAGTATTGTATTTTGTAAGATGCTCGTCGATCTGGTCAATCATTCTTTATTGATGTCGATCCAATCAAGACTTCAACCGACTCGAATCGGCATTTGGCAATTATAGGCAATTATAGATATCGTATATAATTTGAATATTGAACAAGTGATTGTTTGAAAAACTTTATCAATATTTCGGTTATTCTGCGGATTTCCACATAATACGAACTGTATATATAACTCATTTCATCATCATTTTAGGGTCTCAATTTCCGTCTTTAATATTGAAAAGTTTACGTTACCAAAACTTGTTGATGGGTTTAACATATATTAAACATAACAAATTCTTAGATTTATATTAAATGTCTGAGTCGAAATTGATTAATCTTCGAAATAACTTCGAGGTTATTTATCACTTTAATGACAATTACATAATTAACGATCGATATTAATGAAGGTTGATACGGAACATATGTTGAATCACAATCGGATCTATACCTAATCGATGCATATTTAATTCTGGCTGCTATGAAAGGAAAAATAATTTCTTTTTTAATTCTTTAATGAAAATCTGCCCTGAAATCAATAAGTTTCTATAGGTTTTTCAGCAATTTATTTGCAAAGGAGTTAAGTGAACTAAATTTGATTAATTTTATATTTTTAAAGTATTTATTATTAAATGATTGTGTTTTATGTTTTTTTTTTTGCCTTCTCTTAATTTGTTTTATATATATAATTATCGTATCGTTTTTATTTATTATTCAAAAAAATTGTTAAGAAAAATGTTATAATCATATTTTATTGAAAGAATTTTTTTTTTCTTCTAAAAGTTGCACCACTTTTTTGTTTTGTTTTTATTGCTTATTAATCGTGAGCATCGTTATGCTTCTCTACATGGTTTATGCATACATTGTATTGTATTGTGTTGTTGTATAAAGAAATCGTTTATAAATTATATGAATGCTTTTGTCGACACATTTCTAAAGTTCAGTGAAACGAAAAATTGTGACTTATATTCACTTATTGTAATAAACACTCATATTACTAGAAAGTGGCGTATGTATGTTGCCGTTGCTCCTGTTGTTTTTGATTTTTTTCAATGAAATCGAAAAGCAAAAAAAAATATTCAAAAAATGCTTTTCAATGAATTTGATGAAATTTCCTATAACAATAAACAGCTCATAAATGAAGTATGCTTGCTTGCTTGCTTCGCAGTGTATCTATATATATATATATATATATACGTGAATGTATTTAAATGGTTGGGCAGAAAACAAGTGGAATAACTTTTTCAGCGGCTTTCAACGAATTCTCGATACTTATCAGTCGCAAACCGAATTATTATTTGTTATTATTATATAACAAACTATCTGATAATTGTATGATGAAAAAAGCGTATAGAAAGTGACAGGTTCTTTTTCCTTCTTGTAACAGTGTAATGACACATTTAGAGATAAAATCCTTCCTTCCTCCTCCTCTCTTATTGGCAGAGCGTTACACGAAAGAAACAAAAAAATAAAAATAAAAACGAATCACATCGTTCACCGCGTTTGTACTTCTCCTCAGATATATTTGTTGTTGTTGTCGTCATATCATTTGACATGTGTATTACATTACACTATTTTAATTCATGATTCATAAACAGGAAGAATATGTTTTGCTCTCGCTGCTATTCAATTCATAAATAAATGAAAACAGTAATAAACACATTAGTTATTACGGAACATCTTTGAAGTTATGGTTGCGTCATTTAAATGAAATTAACAAAAAGGAACATAAATATAAAGCATTATGTGGTAAACATGAGAGCAACAAATTTTCCTCTTCTGTTTAAGTTCATATTAATACATTTCATAATTTAAACATTAGATTGTGAATAAAAGCATCCGTATGCATTACAAATGTATATTATATATGTGTATATATACATAAGTATTTATAAATTTTTTTTTTCTTTTTTTTGATTGGCAGATGCTTTTTATTACGTATTGCCTAACATATGAAGGCAATTTTTCGTAAAGACCAAGTAAGTAATACATCTGCCTTACGAAGAATCTTCGACATCCACCACTAGAGTCAATCGAAGCATTTCTATTAATTGTGTGAAGGCCATCACCATTAATCGGAATTATACGAGTATATTTTCGTTGGACGAATGAATTATTTTAATATAATTTTTACTTAGAATTTTTGCCTCTGACTGTGTTATTATGAAAATTACATGAAAATTGTTGATGTTGTTTTAAAAGTTCTTTTTCATTTTTGTAATTAGTATCGAGTGAATGTACGCCTAGTCTGGATAATACCGGACATTCACAACGCAGTTGTTTCATAGAATTGACTTAGAAATATATGTAGGGGTAGAAATGCAGGTTTTCTATTTATCGGTTCTAAGAATTTTAACAATAAGCAATACAAACCACATACAAATAAAAATCTTAATCAATTGCATCAGTTGCTTACCGTATTTACTCAGTTCTATTGTAATAACATTTCCTTGCCTCCACCACAAAAACTGTATAAATGATGATGTGTAAACGAAAAAAAAACAAGTGAAAGATTGGAAACAGGCAAAAACAATTATTTTATTATTTTAAGTCTATGAATAAAGCTCATAATTACGTAGTGAAAATAAAGCTCTCATACTTTTCGGTAAATGTCTTAACACACTTTTTTAGGCAGCAAATGTCTCGCTCGGGATTGATTAAAGTAAAATAATTTGATCAGAGGAGTAGAATACATAATATTTATTTATGTATTTATTTATTTCATATATATATATATATGTAAATAAATACACAGCATACGTTTGAAGGGGCTAAGTAACTTAGATCATATGTGCCTTTGTTGATATTTTTTATCAAACTCTACCGTAATAGGATTTGAACCAATCTATGCTGACTTGCTAGTGGCATTTCTTAACCACTCAGCTAAGGTTGCGGTCAGGTCATATAATATACTTTAGGAAAAAACATTTCCAATTACGCGTTATTGTGTCTGATGTAGAAGTGAAAATGAGAAGAGAACTATGAATGGAACATACGTCGAAATGTTCGCACGAAATGATGCATGACGACGGGTAGAAATGAAATGTAATCTAAATAAACAGTTAGGAAATTTATCTATTATTAACTTCTATTCTAGCAGTTAATTTAAAAATTTTTAATATTTTAAAGATTAAAAAATTAAATATCATTTGGAATATTCATCAAAGTTTGCACGGGACTCATTCGAATCAGTAGCTTATTCTGAATCGTTTATGTCTAAATAATTGAATAGAATCTAGTTTTATAATTCTTTTGTGGGCAAACGTTAGGTGTCTAAGTGTATAAGATTCGCCTTAAAACGTACATAACTTTTTTACTTCTTTCTCTGCTTAAACACTTCTTGTTTAACATATGAATGGTTAGACATAGGAATGCAATCAGCAACGATTTGTGTTTACATAATCTTTGCTGAATATTAACCGAAAGTTTTAAATGCAGCTATTACCGGTGCTGTTAAAAAAAAATTTCAATTTCGTTGTCTTAGCCACCCCCCACAGGTTATTGTAAATCGTATCGCGCGTACGTGAATATGTATTATAGACGTATTTATAAAGCAATAAGGAAATGGTGTAAGTAAATGAATTTCGAAAGTAGGACATTTAATTAGCAGCTAAGTAAGTTTGAATGAAAGTAAAAATAAAAATCAATTCAACGAAAATCTTCGTACAGTCTTAAAATATAATTATTTTTTTTTTTTTTCATAATAAAAAGTGAGAAGGTTTTATACTTGAGCAGCATCTCAAGCATTCAAATTTCAAATTATTCCGTTAACAGAGATTATAATCTCTGTAATAATCTGTAAAAGAATTGTATATGAATTGTAATATTAAGCTTTACAGATAATTTTTGTGTATATGCTCAATAAATACTTATTATTATTTTCTATGCTTACTGAATGGAAAGTTAATGAAGCGTTGTTTGTGAACCACTCTTTCTATTAAGTTATTGAAGCAACTTCACAACATGCATTAAAAATATATTAATTTTTGAGTTGAACATTATGTTAAATGGAAAGTATCGGAAAGGTAACTAACATTTAAAAAGATTGATTAGCTCAGATACTGCAGCAATTCGTCATAATTGAAACTATTTAAATGCGTATAACGCGTCAAATGAAAACTCCTCTCATCACCCTACCTTTCAGATACATTACATATGTTTTCGTTTGGCTTTACTTAAAGACATGAGCGTTGTTATAAATTGCATCTAGGAATATAGATACAATTTAGTTCGATTGTTTTTTTGTTAATAAGATCAAGAAATAAGCAACAGACATTGCACAATAACACGCATATAGCGTCAATGCATAATTTGATCCAAAGATTTTGATAAATGTTCGGAGTTTATTTTGCGTTCACAATTGTGCTAAGCATATGAAGTGTCGTAATGATATAGAACACCGCTTAATGTAAATGTAACAATAAAAAATTGTTATTGCTAAGATTTTGATCTTCTGGAGATTTTTCGATATGATCTACAAGTCACTATTAATGATAATCAGATTAACGTTTTAATAAACTCAACGTTGACCAATCAACTGTTTCAAAGCATTTGCTTAAACATTGCTTGCTGAAGAGGTTTAAACTTTAAATTTATTCGACTGTTGTTATGGACTTACGCATGAAAAGAATATTTCTAACATAACTCATCAGAAATCTCTTTTAAAGTATATAAACATTATTCATCACCCGATATAGACATTGTTCCAAGATATAATGTAATATACGGTTATGTGTTATGCTTAATATGGCGAAATTCGAAATCTAATTATGCCAATTAAAAATCATATTTAAATATTTGTTTCCACAAATCACAGCTCAACGATTTTAAGTAAGAAAAATCAATATCAAGATCAAGTTCACAGTTCAGTTGTATATTCATTGCTTAATACAAGGTACATGTTAAAGGGAAAAAAATTGCAATTTATTTTACTAACTCTGGATGGAGAGTTGTTCTTCTAGACAAAATTTTAAGGTTTCAATCATACTATTAACAAACGGACATACGGACTGACATAATCCTAAGGTTTCAATCATACTATTAACAAGCGGACATATAGACACTGACATAATTCTAAGGTTTCAATCGTACTGTTAATAAACGGACATAGAGACTGACATTATCAAACTGATTATCTAATGCGTATTCCTATGTATTGCAAATATTTGGTAAATCTAACGTAACTCCTGTTACGGATCGAGTAATAAGTGACGCATTTAATGTATCTCAACTAGGATTGAAGGGGTGATTACAAAATTTTTTTTTTTTTTTGAATTGAGAAACACTGTTTTAAAAGCGTCATTTGATAATATTGCAGTAATTGCATCTAAAACATAATTTGCTTGTATAAGGTAATCGGGGCTAAACATTCATTCACTCATTCATTTAATACTTATTATTAAACATAATGCATATTTGTTTACAATGCAGGCCTCATTTGCATAAAAGTCAAACGAAATCATAAATGAAATCCGAAAAAGAGAAATACGTATCTTTACGTTTAGCTGCTGCCATTGAAAAACGTGCTAAGAATAAGAAATAATTTACACAGTGATATATATATATATATAGCAAGAAAGAGAAAGAGAGAAAGAGAGAGAGACTAGAGAGACAGAGAGTACGGACACCACAATAACTTGTCTTGTTTTCAACCTTGTGATTTAAGTTTTGCTTTGAGGTCTGCTTTTTATTTTTTTTTTGATGGAGAAATGAGAAAAAATGAGGTCTCAAGTGTTCAACAGAATACATGCACAGAAAGTAAAACATAACTTACTACGTTATATAGCTAAAACAAACATTCCATGCTTAATTTAATAATAATGACAAAGAAAAAAAATCGGTATGAGCATAAGAACAAATAATAAAATCAAATTTTCTTTGAACAAACAACGACGACACCAATGCACATTTTACACTCACTCGCATACATACAAGTATAGCGTAAATTTTTTCTTCTTATATTCGCTCTCTCGTCCATACGCTTAGTAATGCTTGACCGTTTCTTTAAATAAACAGAATTCCTTTCCTATTAAGAAGCAAGAAGCATACTGTTAATGTTGTTGTTGGTATTACTTCAGTGAGGTCATAAACACCCACGTATCCAAATGAATGTGTATGCGTGTGTGTGTAAAATTAATAATGAAAAAGAAAAAACGAATTCAAATGTGTATATGTACATATGTTTATCTGTGTATTTTGTATTTATTATAATTTTCACCAAAGCCGTTTAATTTATTCTATACGTTCGTTTTGTATAGTTAAGCTAATCAACAACAATAACAGCAAGAACATTAACAGAGTTCTGTTTGTTCAACGTGCACATTGTAAACACTGAACATAGTAAACTATCTGCATTCATGCACAAACATACACACAAACGCACACACACACACACACACACACACACACATATATATATATATATATATGCCTATAGATAGGCACGTATATGTACTTATTGTACATCTTTACTTTAATAAGCGTTTGACCGTATATATCTACTAAAATGACCGGAAATTGCTAACAACAACAACAACACCGGCAATTGTTGTAATTTTGCTTTCTTGTGTGTGGACTCAAGTATTTGTAAGTTTGTTTTAGTTCTGTAAAATTTTCGCGTTCATTTGAGTTATTTCAGTCAGTCTTCGTAATCGTATTTTATTTCAATGAATTAATAAAAAAAAATAAATAAATAAAAATTAAAAAGAAGCTGTTGAATATACTTCATTCGTCCTACGACGAGTTTTACTTATCCACGATCATTAATGTCCAAAGTTATATTGAACTTAATATGCTTTCATTTATTCAAAAAGATCATATATATAGATATGACTTTATAACTTTCAATTCCCATTTTGCCCAATTTCCTTTTCGATCTTTCCATCTCAATTCTCTTGTCCTATTCAGATAGGTTTAATTAGAGAGGACCGAATTGAATCAAAAAATAATCTAATGAACTAATCGATTGCATCTAAAATCAGATCGTTTTGTATAAAGAAGTATATAGTAAAGTTTACTTGAGTTTTCTATTTGATAAACATATTTTTGTTAAATCAGTATAAAAAGAAAAGTTTCCAAGATGCACTAGAGTATTTGTAGTAGACAGTTATTCAATATTTGGAACTAATATTGTCCTAGAGTAGAGAAGAATAAGACTTGGTTTTTAACCCATTGACTGCTAGCTACGAGATATCTCGTATTAAGCGTGTGTAACAAAACTGCCAGCTACGAGATATCTCGTAGTGCGTGCTGCAATTTTAGATTTAAAAAAAAAACTTGGCACCCAGGGCAAGACGCTCTAAATATGTCTGACAGTCAATGGGTTAAGATAATCAACTTATTGATGATGATTGATCACACAAACCGATTCAGAAGGGATAATATTTCAATAGAATACCGAATTCTTATTCAAACAAACATAACGCTTTTCATTTAAATATTTGGATACTTTTTAAAAACATAATCGATCAATAGCAAAGTATCTAAAAATCAAGAATTTTAATATTTTAATTTTAAAATTTTTTAATGAAAAAGAAAAACCGTTTTTGCACTTTTAGTTTAGTTCTAAACAATAAACTAAAAAGGATTTTTCGCTTTTAGTTGGAAAATTTTTTATTTATTGACAAATATAAGAAACTTACTGCAAATATTTTGTTAATATTGTTGTCTCAATGCCTACTTCTATAATGTGCGGTTTACGTAATTCGTGGGTGTTGGCGTTAAGGTATAAATATTTAGTTAAAATTAAAACTAAATTTTTCTTTTATCCAGTTTAGTGGCTAAAGTAAGTTGGTTTTGTTTTTATATTTCTAATCACTGGAAATTAATTACAGACTTGATCCTACTATATACGTTTGTTATTTTGTCTGCTTAATGATCCAGTCTTTCATTATTAAAATCACGATCATATTCTTAATATTATAGAATGTAGTATTTATACCCCAGTGGTGGGATATAAAATTAAAACCCTTAGATTGCGTTGAAGCGAAGAAAATTTTCTATAAATTTTTCATTTTAGTTGTGTTATGTTTAGTACGACAATTGATCGTACGATAAAAGGAAGGTTAAATGATGCGATAAGCGTTATTCAAAATTTGACAAACACCCCGAAAGTAACTCTAGTTATTTGCAAAAAGTTTTTTTTTAGTAATTGCAAGCCATTCTTTGAGCTCGTCTTCATACCTGAGATAAGAATTTTACTTTGTCAGATTTTTTCTGTATTAATATTCAAGGCAAAAAAAAAAAGAAAAAAAAAATTACTATTTTTTAATCGCGAATCGGTATAATGGATTTTCGAACACGATCGAAATGAAAATAAATAACATCAGACTAAATTTGCTTTTCTAGACAAGACTATGAGACTGACTGTCGGGCGGACACTACCAAATCGATTCCATTATTTTCACTTATATACGTATTTTTTACGGCGTTATACATATATTCATAAATCTAGCATACCTCCTGACCTGGACATAATAAGCAAATTTATTCGTATTACTATATTCAGCTTAAATTAAATTAAATTTCTTTACGATATTTGGTTACAAAAAGGTTTTTTTTTTATATTTTCCCAAATTTAAAAATTATTATCAATTTTAACAGGTGGACTGAAAAGCTGGTATCCTGACACATATATGGCGTTACTATTTTTAGTTAGCCCTAACCTTCAAAAGACACGTGTATAAATTTAACAGTTTTTGCACTACTAGTATGTATGTGAGTTATAGCATTTTTAGTGAAGCAATTTTTGTTAGTTTGCAAAAATTGGATAAAAAGGAATTCCGTGTATTAATAAAAAAAATGCCAACTTTTCAGCCCACCTGATAATTCGATCATTTAACCAGTGTGTTTACATAACTATATATGTAAATTTCGTAAATTTTAAATATTTTTCTTTAGATAATTTTCAAGTTTACAAGGCAACAAAAAGTTGATGTTATGAGTTTAACACGGATAACGAATATATATGGAATTATCGGTGATACCGATTTTCGAAGACACTTTTTATATAAAACATCTTATTTTAATGTGCGAGTTTGTGCAAAAAAAAAAAGAAAACCAAATAAAATTCAATGGCACTCACACACATGAATACATTGTTGTAAATATTTAATAATTTTAAATGAAAATAAATTACATGTCAGTGTTGAAATGATTTTTTCTAATTAAAAATTATTTAAAATTATGTTCAAAACTATGTTTTTTTCTGTAAATGCTTCGGACTTGCTGATATAAGTTCGATTATCGATTTAATTGAAAAAGTGCTATGAACATCAGATGTTAACATAAACAAGTCATGTATTTTAATAAATAAGAACAAAAGTCAAAATGGCAGACAAAGAAATAAATTATAATTTATAAAATTAATTAAACTGATATATGAATAACAATAATGTATTTTATCCGTAATACATACATATATTTTTTTTTTACTATCGTCATGAATGTTATCTTCTTTACCCTCCAATCCGCAGTTTGTTCGATATAAATTACTTCTAATTAATTAATAATAATTTTGTGCATCAACAAATTTTATCAATGTTGTACTATTTTTTGACGATCCACGACCAAGTGTTGACAACGTTGAACATTAATATTCCATTATGGGCACATCAACAGGCGCAAATCCATAGTTAATCTCTAAGCTATTCATTGACTGTATTCTAAATTGACACTAAAGCTGTACAATGGGGTTTTTGCTTCATTTGAAACACAGGTTGTTTTATGGCTATATTTGCCGGATTACTTTTTTCCGTTTACTCAAGTGGATGATTAAATATTTAAAAGACCTATTATTTGAATTATTCCATAGCTTTGCATAAATGAAATACTTGTAATCGTACAAGATCCGGCCTACATAGCCAATAGTCAAGGTAGCAGAATATTCCATTTAAAGTGCAGTAACTGTATTAATAGATTAACGTGCAGTGTAGCATTATTTTAATAGAGCCTACGGCTTTGCCATGCGTCAATTCAAATTGTTTGTGATGGTTAGTTTGATCCGTGATGAATAGGGCTGTTCTGGATTTGCTTTCTCTATGGTCCAATGAATTCCTTTCGCTTAGTCTGTGCGCCGGACAAACCAATTAGTTTAAAAGTTATATACAATTTATCTGTTATCAAATATTGGTAGGAATTGCCTGAGTACAACGAAAAACACTTCGGAAATCAAAAATCTCCCATCAAAATTTGGTCCATCAATTTCGCTTATATACGTTAAAAATATTGCTTAATGAGTTTTCAATGCGTTTTAATTCAAACTTCAAAATTCACTTAACGCGTACAACACTTTTTGCGCTTCACGCATGCGTGATCGCAAAAAAAACCTAAAAACAGCATCTATCGAAATTTCACTAAGAAAATATGAAGAGACGAAGAGAGACACATTTCACTGACGCATTATTTTTATCTAAATTTGATCATTTTTTAATTACCTCACTTATGGTATCTTTCAAATTCTTCAGCTTTTCTTAGATAAAAGAAAAACTATCCATTTAGCAAAACTGCGTATAATAGACAACGAGCAGTAAGCGGTGTATACGACATCTATTCAACTTATTTGATTACAAAACAATGTTATTGTATTATAATGTAACAGTAAACTTGTAAATTGCCTGAAATAAACTTTTCTCAAATATTTTGAAATATTTGAGTTTTTCCCTTATTTTTATCATACCTCATTGAAAATGCAACATCATATAAGAAGTACGTTACATTAAAAACTAAATGATTTTATCTTAAGAAATATAATCAAAATATTTAAAAACCTACATATGAAGAATCCATATTTTGAATTTAAGTTATTGGTATAATAATTAAATAAAGTGTTAGAAATATGTACCCAAAAATGAACACCTTCTGCAGCAGTGGTAGGATTGAGTATATAAATGCAATATATATATTTAAGAAATCAAATGAAAAGTACTGAACTGAAAATTCCTAAACAACGTGTTTAATTTTGTTGACTATAAAAGGAACTAAAGAACCATCAACGAACATACGCACCACCATACAACGTTAATATATATATATGTGTGTGTGTGTGTGTGTGTGCATGTGTGTGTGTTTGTGTGTCTATGTATGCATCTATGCATATATGTAATATAATATGTTTATATGTATATGTTTATATATATATATATATATATATATATATAATGTATGTAATATATAAAATGTATGCACTTACACCCGTACATATAGATGGACGATGTAATGAAAATCAAAGAATAAAATAAAATGTGCGGACAGAACAACAACAATTTTCAGACTTATTAGAGTCGATTGTATAGTGTTCGGCAAGCCGAACTCAGAGCTAATAAATAAGAAAACTGGCAAGGCAGGCCTAAACGGCCAGGCAAAGCAAGAATATGAAATATACCCAGTGTTTGTTTGCTGAGCTGCTTATGAAAGAAAGAATGTTCATTTGCTTGGTTAAACGTTTGTTTGATTGCTTGTTTGCTTGCGTGTGCGCAACGACCTGTTGATGCGTAAATATCGACGAAGTTATACAACTTCAGTCGTGTTCGTATATCCGCATGCGCCGGCGTATTTACTCATAAACATGTATAGCTTAAAAACTAACACATAAGCTTCTAGCAATCCATATACACACGTGCATATACATACATGTAAATACATATACATATATATATCTTTCCGCGTCTTCTACACGCACTTGAATTTTTTTTGATGCGTTCGCTCACGGTGGTGTTGATACCATTATAGAGAAAGAAATATAAAAATAGAGGAGAAGAAACTCTACTTAATCGTCCGCCTGGTCGAAGTTTTCTCCTTTCCTTCTTCTCTGCCTATAACCAAGTTTCTCTGTAAAACACAACGATTGTTGACTTCTAAATATGGTTTTGTATTCTGTGTCACTGGTCAGCCTAAGCCGCAAGGTTGTTGCTTTTGTTGTTGTTATGAAAAGGATCTTCAATATGAGGAACAAATAAATATTAAAAAAAAAAAAAAAAAAAAAATTAATTGTCTTTGAAAATCAGATACTACAAATTCCATAAAGGATGGTGTCAGAGTATATGGATGGATGCGGATGCTTGCTTGCTTGATTGGTTGTACGTACCCCGATGGGTATATGAATACATCACATGTGTGTTTATCATATATGAAATTTCTTATGCAAAACATTTCATGATTGCTCTATGAATTAAAGAAACAATCGAAAGAAGGACATTGATGTTGCTCGAAATAAAAAAAAAAACAGAAAAATAATTATATATATTATATTTATTGGAGGTCAATAGAACACCTAAACCACGTACAGTATGTGACGAAAACGTTATAGTAATAAGTTAAATTAATCTCTAGCGATTTGAAAGTAGACTGAAAACTTCTTTCACAATAAGAGGTTGTCTTCAAATAAACCACGAAAGCAGAGTTTATTTCGATTTTCGAAATTTTCTCTGGTAGAATAAGCGAAACGGTTTGCTAAGTTTTTGAGGAATACGCTTATTAGGGAGCATCTTTGTTTTTTGTTGTCCTTCATTCATTACTTTCTTGCACCAAAATTCAAAGCGATTTTGCTCGCAATAATTCGAATAATTCATAAAAATATTTATCGAAATCTATGACTTGTTTAGAGTTTATTAATATTTCGAGCATGAACGGATAAAATTGTGTTTTAGAAACATTTTATCGTTTTATTCCCAAGAAAACGAAACGCCTTGCAAATTCAGAAGCAGTTGTGCAAAACTGGGAAGCGAAGCTAAATGTCGCAAATAGTTTACGCAACTTAATCCTGGAACTTTTGATCTCCAACATGGACCAAACAATCATTTATGGGGACAACCAAATCCAGGCTTTAATCGACTACCTTTACCACATGGCGGCTGCTAAAGGAATCAGACATACACACAATCTCAGACGTACCGTAATCTCAACGTCGTCTTTTATCCTTGAAATTTGTTGAGTGATCGATATCGGTATGCAATAATTTCTTAGTTAAAGGTTACTGAGAAAGACTACTGGGTTAAATGACTACATTTAAGACTTCAAAATTTATTATAATGACTGTCCGGATAATTAATCATGGACAGTCATGATTGTGGGCTTATCAACTCGTAGATCGTTTAAGGAGCTTTGGAATTAACTTCAAAACAGCAGTTTTTAATGGAAAAATTACAAAAAAAAAAATTAAAATTGTAAATTTTATATTTTAATACAGAACATCTCTCTTATTACTGTTATTGTCGTTGACGAACGCGATCGCACACACACACATACACACAATGGTTTTAACCGGAAATATAATCTTGCCTGTAATTGTTCCAAAATACTATTTGGGACTCGATTAATATATCTGTACCATCTTCTAGCTCTCATATACACAGATAGACAGGCAAATGCATATAACATAAGTGTATGCATAAATGCACTTAAGTGTAATAACATCGCTTTTTTAGTTCTTTTGAATTGTTTGTATGCACATACGGGTTTTGTATGAGTGTAAGTGCATTTTTATTAATTAATAAAAAAATCGTAATAACAGTAACAAAAGAAAAATCAGTATAAGAAATTGTTTAAATTGCCTGACATTGCATTGGATTGAGTTGCATTGTACTGGCATGGTCATGCATATAAATCCTGCTTTAATCCGCTCGAAAATGCGTAGAATTTTAGCAAATTTATATATGAACACTTATATCTTATTTCTTTGTATTTAATTATTGCATCTACACGTAATGCCATAGAAAGAAGATATAAATTTGTAGCGAAAATCAAGCTAGTTTACCATCTCAGGTTACCGTATATGCCTTGAAAAACTTGTTTTTTTGGACGTCAAATGTTGAGGTTAAGTTTGATCTTTATGTTGTTTGAAGTCTTCATATGACCAACGTTAACAGAGACAATCCGACTACAGAGAGAGAAATCAATACCTTTGTAATGAAATTTCGTAAACGAATTTTTTTTATATGCATGACGCGTCCCATTTTCGGAAATAGAAAAAGCAAGAAAACGTTTTGAAGACTCGCCTTGATTTCAGTGCAGTTTTTTATGTCCGCCATTATGTGTCTGTCAATTATTAATTCGAAAAGACTAGTTGCAAACCCCGACATAATATTTCTCTTAGCGTAGCCAGTAGGGCCTGCGATATAATTGAATATCATATGTACAGGCGGCGTCCTCCATATAGATCCGCGTGGCTTCCATTTTATCCACTGTGTCCCGCCAACTGCAAGTTAAATTTGAGTCGTTACACTTTGAGATGTGCTTGGAATGTTCATCCTCTCATACTCGGAGGCAGAACTGGAAAGAATACGCATTCTTTTCTTTTTACGACACCCTTTAAAGAATTTTTTTTCTTCACTATCTGAAGATTCTTCTACCTCTGCACTTTCAATTTATTCAGAACTTTCATTGCCAGGTTGTGTTTAGTTTAATGCAAACTTATCTCCTTTAGAGGTATCCTCAGATCAATCTTCACAAACATTGATTATTTTGTTTAACATCTCGTAGGTTTACTTATGATTGCTAAACTGTCTACTATAACTGAAACTTTTGTACAATGTCCTTGAAAAACGATCTAACAGTGTCAGTGCATACTGTTGCATAATACTCACGCCATCCAATTAACTTTAGTTTACATTATCTAGGAGTTTCTAGATTATCAGGTAGCTCGTCAATTCAGCGGATTTCAGAAGAGCTTAGCAGCTTAGGAAAGCAATAATTGTATGTATAAATTCTTTGGATTAAATAATCATGAATGATCTTGAAGTGAATTTGATTAAAACTTATGTCATGGCAGCACTTTTTTAAAATTGAAATTTCGGGCATTTCCGAATGTCTGATCGTGCCATACACACATGCACACATCTTTAGCTATGCAAGATGACAACGCAATGTGCCGAAAAGTGTTGCAAAAATCAAAATTTCATATAATAGTTGTTTAAATTAAGAAGATATATTGGGAGAGGCCGTAAAAGTAGTTCAATAGATTCAAATCACTTTCGACATTACTTTTCTTGCTTAGGTTAAAGCAAATTAGTGTGCTGAATTTCGTCGTATCATCTCAAAAATTGCGACCTGCGGATTGAACAAATAATACATAAGGAGACGTTAGTCAGACAGACAGCCAGACAAGCTTAAATCGATTCAGAAGATGGTTCTAAACATCGTCTGCACTGAACTAGCTAACAACTCTCCTAAAGCAAATTTGTATTGTGAATGAATATAAGTAATATATACATATATATAAAGACAAGTCGAATAAAACTCTGAACTACAACAATGAACTCTGCCACTGCCCTTATAAGAACTGTTTTCAAACTTAAAAGTCTTTAATGATGAAAAGTTGATGTTCTTTTTATAGGAAAAAATGTCATTTTTTTTAAAATTATTTATTTTTGAATTAAACAATGTTCGGACCTGCATTTATTTATATATGAAAGAAGACCCCTTTTGTGTATATAGTCGACTTTAGAGAGGTCAAGTGCATGAATTAAAGAAATTGTATAACTGATAAATATCACAAAATTCAAATATAATATTTCTAGTATTTTAATTTTTTTCGATATTCATATAAAGCTAAAGAAAAAAGTTCATATAAAACGAATGAAACGTCAAGTAAATTAATAACATCTGGTCTGGGTTTATTTATATGCGTTCACTCTATATAAAAATTGACTGGGGGAGCAATTACTAAATGAAGCATTATACGTATGCAAACACGTACATTACAGTTGACAACAGATACGCCATTTTTTCTCTGGTGTTAAAAAGAAGAAACTAATAAAAGTCAAATTTTAAGAATTTGGAAAACTTTTTACATTTTGTAATCGTCGTACGAGTTGATCTATTGTATCGGTGATAGAAGTGGTAAAGTTCTCGTGTGTTACAATTTTTATCTAAGTCGTTGGGCCTGATTTAGTTTTGTGTAAATCAGGAGCCATAGCGCTCTCTGAAAATCATAGTGAAGTTGACATCACTATTCAACAAACGTCGGAACGTTGTGGGATAAAAACAAGTGCTGTGAAATCAAATAAAAAACAAAACAAAAAAAAACAGATGCTAACAATAAAAAACAGTAGTTTCCTAAGTTTTTTTAAGTGGAAGTGTTTCCCAATATATTTTCATAAACAGGTACAAAAAATTACATTATGGCCCCTGGGCCACCAGATAATAACTCTAATAGATTCCACCTGTTGGGGGAAAATGATTCAGTTAAAAGAAAAAAAATACAAAGTTCTGATTTCCCAGTGCTCCCTGCCGTTAACAAAACTCCTATTAATAAAAAATATATCGTTATTTCCTCCACCGAACCCAACAAGAATTTGTCGGAACTTAGTCCGTTCGGAATTAAAAAAGCACTTGATTGCATTACAAAAAACATTGATTCCATCTCAATCCTTAGAGATGGAAACTTACTTGTACTTGCCGGTAATTCGCGGGCTGCAGAATTGATTTTAAAAACTAAAATTCTCGCTAATATTTGTATGATCTCCTGCAAACTGCACGAAACACTTAATTCTGTCAAAGGGGTAATATACGCTCCCTGTTTAAACCATGTACCTGAAGATGAAATAGTGGAAGAAATGAGAACTCAAGGTGTTACCGAAGTATACAAGTTCACGAAGCCTAACAACGATGGAAAAACTCGGTCCCCTACAGGTAGACTAATTATCACATTTAATTGTTATTGTTTACCTCAGTCTGTTGATGTGGCTTGGTACAAATGTAAAGTTCAACTTTATATCCCAAACCCAATGAGATGCAAAAACTGCCAACATCTCGGACATACCTCTAAAAGATGCAAAAATTCAACGACTTGCGCTGGCTGCGGTCTACCTCCACATTCAGGAGTCTGTACTCGGACATTTTGTGTCAACTGTAATGAACAACATTCGGCTTTAAATAAGCAATGTCCACCAATGTCCAATCTACAAATGCGAGATATTCTAAAAATTAAAACGGAAAACTATTGCAGCATGGGGGAAGCACAACGCCGATACCGAGAATCTAATCCCGTTTCACAGACAACGAAGAAAAATATTTCCTACGCTGTGGTCACATCGCAAACTAAACATAACAAACCTGAATCATCAACTTCCATAAAAGAAAACCTAAATGTTTCATCTACTGTAGCATCACAAAAGAAACCCAATCATCCAGAAACACCAACTATTGCAGCTAACGAAGCCAACCTCTCATCCAGGGCAGCATCACACTACAAAGGAACGCCAAATTTTTCCAGCGAAAAATTTAACTTATCATTCACCAAAAACCTTACTGATAACATCAATAATTTAACTACCCTTCCACCCAATAAACCAATTTCTTCCGGAACATTGCTTCACAACTCCAAATTACAACAATCTGCAAGTTATAATGAACCCTATCTTTCCATCAATCAAGCTACATTTTCAAATTATACACAGTCATCCTCTCCAAACGAACATCGCGAATGGGATTCTTCCATTGCTAAGAAGAACAATTTACTAGCGCAAATTTGCCACAACGACAACCCAGACGGAGAAATCCACATGTCAACATAACTAACCTTCCTCTTTCATGACAACACAGTTAAATAAAAATTTCAAAATTTTACAATGGAACATCAAAGGACTTGTTAATAATTTTAATGAACTCCGTTTACTAATAAACGATTTTAGCCCCTCGTATATATCTCTTCAAGAGACCTATTGTATGAACTCTTTTAAACCAATTCCACCCAAACCGCATTGGATACTATCTGAATGCCGAACAAAATTCCTACTCAAAACAAGGTGTTGGTGTCTTCATAAAACCCAACATCCCCCACAAACAGATTAGCCTCAATTCAAATATACAGGCCAAAGCGATACAAATTACGTTGAATATAAAATTTACTGTACTCTCACTTTATATCCCACCTGTACAGCCGTTTTCCGAGCAAGATCTTTGCAATCTATTCGGGGCGCTTATGTGGCGACTTCAATAATTGAAATACTATCTGGAGCTCCGCAAAAAACAACTGCCGTGGTACTATTCTGGAAAAAGCCCTCATTAAAAGTAATCTCTGCATTTTAAATGATGGAAGCCCAACACACTTTTCAACCCATCGGACCTTTTCGCACATTGATTTAACATGTTGCTCTCCATCACTTCTTCCTTCAGTCTCCTGGTTCATTTCCGATGACTTACTTAACAGTGACCACTTCCCAATAGTAATCACTCTTTCCAATTCCTTGGTTAGATCGGCAAAACAAGTTATATTTCTTCAGGACAAAGCAGATTGCGTTAATTACTCAAAGCATACCGAATCCTTGCTTAATTCAAAACCTTTCAACGGAAACTGCAACCATGACACAGCCGTTATGACTAAATTCATCCGGACAGCTGCTCATCTCTATATACCCCAATCCAACGGGGGATCGAAAGGAATAAGACTTCCTTGGTGGAACAACAGGCTTTCATTCTTGAGAAAAAATAAAATGGATTTATGGCATAACTTTAAAAGATGTCCTGATGATAATCATTTGGTATTATACAAAAAAGCCAAGGATTTAGGAGAGAGCTACGTAAATCAAAAGTACTCAATTTTGAACTCTTTTCCAGAACAATTCACAGGAATACGCCAATGGGTGTATTATGGAGTAGAATCACAAACTAATGAAATCTCTGTCATTTGCACTCCCAACGGTACTCTAACTGAAAGAAATGAGATTTCCAAACATTTTCGAAAAATTTGGA
>KK351265.1:152402-168169 GCA_000671755.1 Glossina brevipalpis | reverse complement strand
TAAGCTTACTATTTAACATAAGTTTTCTGAAAAAAGAGCCGATAGCTTATGATGCTAGTGCTCAATTAATTTCTCTAGTCTAAGAATTAATTTCATTAGACTAGAAAATATAATAATAATAATAATACAGTTGACAACAAAACAAATGTTAATTATTTTTCAAGTCAAATTTTCTTCATTTCCGATTCTACAGGTGTATGTCTTCAGGTGTAAAAAAAATTAAAATTTTTTTAACATTTTACAACATGTATTAAGTTTTCACTTGGAAAAGCAAGAATTTTAAAACTAATTTATAGCTCTCGAGTAAATACTCTAGTATTTGAATAACCTAGAAAGAAATAGAAAACAATTATTTGATAATTAATTAATATGACGAAAGTAATAAGAAAAAATTCGAAATCAATGTTGTTCTCTTACGCAAACACCTAAAGTCGTAACGTTGATCTAAACGGATGAACAAAGGAACATTCATATCGCGATTCACGCTGATCAAAAGTGTATATTATGTATGCGATCCCCGATCCTCTGCCTTAAAAATATTTAGCAAATTGAATGTAAACACTGCTCTTAGTAAAATTAATTTTCTTAAATGTCACCTGAAATGTGCATTTCGATAACGATTTTCTTCATATAATTGCACAATTTTCATAGTTTTTATTAGAGGCGTTGAAATTTCTAAAAAATTTTTTTTTTTTCGTATATCTAATAGTACATATTGAGATTCTGTTTTCCTATAATCTCAATTCAAGTAGATAGTAGCAGGGAAAAAAAAAAAAAAAAAAAAAAAAAAAAAAGAGAGAGAGAGAGAGAGAGATTCCATTGTTTCCAATTTTAATTTTTTTTTTTCCCCAAAACTCTATTTTTAAAGCTGGTTCACACGGTTATGGAAATTTTGCACTCTTCTTCCAAATTGATTGTATAAGCGTCTGAATCAGTTTTTTTTTCTCTTAGATTGCAACGTATTTTACATATAACAACATTTTAAAACAATCATTTAGAAATAAAATTACATCTCTTTGATTTCTACTACCCATGACAATTTATTTTGAAATATTTCTAAACCCCCTACGACTTAAAGAGAATGTGTAACAACAAATTCAAAATTGAAAAATTATTACTAGTTAGACTAGAGTTGTCATACTTTTGATCTCTACTGTATGTGTACAAACAAAGTGTAAAAACAAATGGCACTTATTAATAAATTTTTATTCGCAGAACTAACAATAAAAATTATAATTAATTTTACGATTATATAGAATAATCTTATATTTATAACAAGTATGAAAAATATACTAAATATACGATCGTAGAAACTTATATATTTTTAAACTAATATTCGCTTTATATATTTATATATATATTAAAAAAGGGAAAAAAAAGAAACGTTTTTCCTTTTTACACCGTTGACAGATATCAAAAGTTAGCAAACGTTCATTTTCATAACATTCACATATACGTTAAGAAAAGATACATATGTATAAAAACTGTGTACAGATAACTGTATGAACGTAGGAAGTGCGCAAGTCAACAGTCACACAATACCCCATCATTCATAACATTGATAATTGTATTTACTTATAAAAAATCTATGTAAGCATATCCGTGTCCCTGTCCGTTTCCATATTCATGTCCGTATACATATTATTCTATGTAGATAAAGTTTTATATGTGTACATAATAAAAGAACAACAGCAAAATTCATTCATTTCTCATTGTGTGAATGAATCTATTCGTAAATGTAAAATTTGATAAACGCGACGACAGAGAAAAACATTTTACAGCAGTAGTTTAACTGGGGTCATAAAGATATCAAAGTTTTATAAAGAAAAGTTGGCAAAAATGGTAGATGATCTGAATTATAATTACACTACGTGTCATATATAACATCATGTACATGTACACATACATACTCTTCATTTATGTATTCATTTTGTGTATAATTTTTCAAAATGAATACACGGTTATTTATGTTTGTGGTCAAATTATATTTCAAATCAACCACTGAACGGTATGGTATACAAATTTTGTTATTCTTTTTGTAGCACCTGAGATTTAAAAAGTCCGTAATGTAATAATCTGACAAATATGAATTAATGAGTCAAGGTCAGTGACTTCTCCCTTAATTTTAAGGCATAGTAATTCCCGTTTATATACGTTATCTCTGAAACGAATTTGTTTTTTCTTTTTTTTTTTTGTGGACTTCTACAATACTCGAGTAGAGCTGCTTCTTCATTTAAAGAAAGCCTCGTGACAAATACATATTTTTTTAAAGCATAGAAGACAAAACATTTACATATGGTAAACGATCGATTATTTGATATTATAACTGCTTCAATTTGGCCATTGCAGAAATATCTTTCTGAATATCGTCGTCCTTCATTAAATAAAACATTTTTTCACAAAGTTTTTTGCTTTAAATTGCTCAAAAGCTTGCAATAGCACGCTTGTGTTATTGCTATATCTCCTAGTTCCGCTGAATGAACCTTATCGCCCAAACAAAAGATTGTGCCAGAAACTTCCTTTATAATATTCATTCAATTTCGCGCTGTTTTTGAGCTAAACAATCGAGCTCAGACTCCAGTTTCGTTTCTGTCAAGTGGATGCAAATTTTTATTGAAAAAATTGTATTAGGATGCGCGTCTGATCTGACAACTGCGACAGCCATGTTCATAACCTAAATGGATTTGGTTATATGATATATCAATTTTCAATATCAAATCATAGAAGATATTAACCATTTCTTGGATATTCTGAATGACGATCAACATTAAAGTTTGTAAGACCAAGTTCAAGAAGAGGAATTCACTCTTTTCCAATCATATATGCCGTAGCAATGCCAATTAATGTATTTATTGTATGATCGGATATTTCGTTATCGTTATCGTATTGTTAAAATAAATATTCAATCGGTATGAGGCCCTTCAAATTGCCTTTTCTTTGAAAAATATAAATCACATTTACTTTAGCCGACTGCTTTGTTTTGAGTTATTTGACAGAGCAACACATGGAATTAATGATGTGTTCACATAAAGGACGCAAGTTGCCAACAACAATAAATTTTTACTGCTGGTTATGTCGTTATCTATGTTTCAGGTTACGAAGTTATTTTAACAAACATATGCAAACATTATAGATAGCAGCTTAGAATTTAGATTTCTTATACACTATTCGGTTTTAATTTCACAGATCATATGGAAATGAACGCGGTCCACTCAAAAATACAGCTACGGCATTTAAAAGGTGAAGCAGTTAATTTGCAGGTTATGGACAAAATAATACGCGAACCCTATGTAAAATAGTACCATATATTATTGCATGTTGATAACATTGTCCGTCCGCGTAAATAATGCGATGCGTACATATTGCACAGTTTCCGTGCCAGGTCTTCTAGGTTATATTTCAGTATAGTATACGATATCTCTGTGACACTTAAAGCAAGCGATCGTTGAAATTTATGATATCTCAGAGTTCGAAAGAAAACAAATCGTTAATGATCGATGAGCGGGGGCAACTATTGCGAAAATAGCTAAATTGTTTAACGTTTCACGCCTAACAGTATCCACGGTAACGACAGCATACACAAAAAGTGGTAAAAGGAATAATGAGAAATAGTGAAAGCAACTCAAAGTTAAATGTCAGAGACCGACGTATATTAAAAAAGATTGTAGGCAAACAATATAAAACTGCTGCGGTAAAAGTGACAATAGAAGTCGACACTCACTTGAGTAATACTGCTTCGACAAGAACAGTATGGAGGGTGTTCCCCAATGTTAAAATTCATGGCAGGATTGCAATCGTTCATATTATTTTGTCCATCCCCTGTGTATGCGTTATGTGTTTTATATTTGGAGATTTAGTGCAAGTACTTATCATACAAAGTTTTCTTATTCATTGCGTTTATTTATACATTCAGTAACTAGCATTACGCTAAGTTAGTTTTAAAGTGTGAGGTAAATGTACATATCTTATAAGCGATATCTAAAAATAAAATTTCATATCCGCCGAACGTTCGAAATTTATTTTTTTATTTATTTTTCAATATATTCTTTATGATGATATATTACAGCTTTGACTACAGTGTAGAGGTCAAGGATCTTATTTCGCAAAGATTCTGTTATATATTTTCCAACCATAGGTTTTCTTCAATTTTAAAAACTTTCTCGTTTTTGTAGTTCGGATGAAAACATTAAGAGCTATTAAAACATTTAAGAAACTATTCGCGTACATTAAACTCACCAAGTAATTGATATAAAATATTTTGTAGCTGTGATTATTCTGTTAACAAAGCCGTTCCAATTCGTTTAGTGAAATCCTCACATTTAAAAATCAGTAAAGTCCTCTTAAATATTGAGAAACTTTTTGAAAGAACTTTTTTAAAACATTTTCTCAAGCATTTTTTTTAAATATTTTTCAAAAATTCTTTCAAAGAACTTTTCTAAAAAATATTCTTCAGAATCTATTTTACAGCAGCATCAGGAGATTAGGTTTTTTTTTCAAATATTTATAACAACGCATTAAAATATGCAGTGTAGATATCAATAGATAACAGCCGATGTTCAAACGAGAGGTCTTTATCGCTATACTGAAATTGTATTTCTATATTGCGTATAAAATTTATATACAGACTTGATTGGCATAAATAGCGCGATTACGGCCTTCAAACCTTTTAGAATAAACTGTTTCCTTATTCTTATTCTCACCAGGCTAAGACCAGAAACTAATAATCATTTCCATTTAGGTCTAAGCTTAGATCCTTAAATTTTAAATTCGAATTTGAATATTTTGGTACCGAGTTCAGATGTCGAGTGTTGGGAAATGAGCGATGAAATCTGGCGCAGTGCCATACACATTACTCTGATGTTAATCTTAATTTTTCTTCCTATGTATATATATATATACGGTATAGTATACTATACTATACTACTATATATATATATATATCCTATCCTAAAAAAATAAAAGCATTTGTGAGAATTCGTCTTAGTCATGCTAAGTAAGAATTAAGAAATCCGCTATTACAATTTGTGGACAAAAAGTAAAAATGTAAACATATGGTTTGTGAATGCCAAAATCTTTCAGACCATCTAAACTTTACGAACAGCTTGAACACACCTGGAGAACATAATATCACTAAAATATTAACACTGTATTAAAATTATCACACTAATCATATAATCTATGTTTTTAAAAAAATTGGGCCAATAGTCTTAGTTGTGCTGGTGCTCATTCTACTTTAGTCTAAGCTTTTATTTCCTCGGTCTAAATAAGTTATAATAATAATAACAAGAAATATTTGCTTTATAAAGTTTACGAATCAAATACAAAAATCATCTGCAGCTCGAACGACTGCATCTTCTTTTTATCTTGAAGTCGAGTGAGCCAAACTTGTGGGTATTCCTAGATTTTTTCTTTTTTATAAATAAAGTTTACGCGATTTTCTTTAAGAGCATGTGAGCATAACTAAATGAACAATCTTGATTTTGACTCTTTATGCTGGTACTTTGACGTCGAAACGAAGCATTAAAAATAAAAACAAATACCAACGACATTCTTATCATTAATCTGATAATGTAGCACTCTTGAATGAGTTTTTCTCTTAATTATGGTAAGGCAGCTAAAGGTTATCGGGCCAACTAATTTTGATAAAAAAAAAAATTGTTTTATTCCATCCTAAAAAACCAAAAAACAATGTTTTGCCAACATTATACATATCTTAAAAGCAAGTTAGGGCCTATACACTGATGAGAATAGAATATTCGCTTTAATTCTGAATTAAACATTTTATACACATCATTGAAAAATTTATTTTCAATCTGAAATATACCGTATTCTAAACATGATATACATCCGCAAAGAGAAGCGAGTGAACGTCTAATGCAAAATATTTAACAATAGTTTCGGTCAACCCTTTGACGCTCGCACAATTTTCGAACAATTTAAAGTGATGCGTATACAAAATTCGTCTCAAAAAGGAGAATAGTTTTTAAAAGTTTTTTTTTGTTTAAATTCGTTGAATAAATTTTAGAAATATTTAAATACAACAATTGAAATATCATAAAGCAAATTTTTGTTAATTTTTTTTAAATTAAAGAAAGTCTAAATTATGAATGTGTTTTATGTAACAGAAACAAAAAATGAACACATGTACACAAGATAAGAAGTTAATAGCTTTTTTCTTAAAAAAATTGAATTATCGATAAATATATACTTAATGTTTATGACTTCGACAGGAGAGAAACAGAAAATTTGGGTTAAGTATGAAAGATAAAATTATCTTTTGTCTTACCTTGTAAAGATACTACACGGCAACCATCTTGTTTTAAACGCTTATATAAAACATTTATGGTACTATCAGAGCCAGTTAAATCAGCGCTATTGCTTCCCAGATAATCCATAGATGATGATTGATCGTTATGTAAATTGCTCGTACTAGTATCACTAGATGTTATTGTTGCATTACCGGTATTTACACCCACGTCATTATAAAGTACAATTAAACTGACCTTGTAACCGTTTTGTATGCGTTCTTTAAGCTCACTGGATTTAATCGTAGACAAAAGATCTATTTTACCAGCTGCTAAGCGCCTTAACATTATACTGGGTATAGAAAAATTCACCGCAGATCGAATATGGCACTCGCTAAACTCATGAGAGCTACGACAATCCATTATTATTAAATTTTTGGCATCGCGTAACGAAGAAGAGGCTGATACAGCCCTTAATTCAGACTGTAGCCACTCCTTCGTTATAAATTCATATTCGGTTTCAGGCATTATTTATTTAATTTCTTCAAGGAAGTTTGTTGGGTTGTTGACGACAGTGTTGGTAAACGTTATATTTGTCATAAAAAGCAATATTAATCATATATCTTTTAATTTATTTTTAGTTATTCTTGTTGATGAGATGATTTTTTTCATTTTTAATAAAAGATAAATTGTAATTGTTGTTGCATTAATACACAATACACCCATATTTTTTAACACATTATTGTTATCTTATAAAATTCATCTATCATTTGTCATTTTCTTATTTCTAAACAAAACGCGATATGAACAATGAAAGCAGCAGCATTTCTATACATACGAATGCAAATATATGTACATATGCACGTTACAATAAGCAGAAAAAAGATGTATCAGCTCTCTTTCTCTGAGTACTTTTACTTGTGGTAAACATTACATTTTCTTATTAAAAACATATAAATGCATGCGTTATAATGCATGCAGGTATTTTTCTTATTTTACTGTTTGGCTTTGTCAACTTGACATTACTCATGGCTGTGGTACTAATGAGAGCGCATTTAATCGTTGTTATTGCTGTTATTGCTGCTGCTACTGTTCTTTGCTGTCTAAACGCTTAAGTTATTCCTATTGTTGTTTAAATTTTTTTTAATATTCCACTTAGTGAATGTGTTTCTGTTTACTATTTAAGAGAATTCTCTTTATAAGTATTTTTTTTTACTAAAAATGTATTAAATTATTAATGAAAAAGAACATAATTCTTTTTATTTTAAACTCTTATCTTCTTAAATTTTGATTTATTAAATCACATTTAAAACACAAAATTGTGTGGTTTTATAATTTTTTCTGTTATGTTACTAGTTTATGTTTCTTTTCTTTTACGTGCTGATATAAAAAAATTTACTTAACATTTTTTTAGTTAATATTGTTTGGTAGGACAATGTTCTCAGTATTTTTTTGTTTTTTGCAGTTCGTTGTTTTACTCAACGATTTTCATATAAACATCTTAAAAGTTTTCCTAAAGAAATAATAATAGAAAACGCTTACAATAAACTTTTTGTCCTACAATGTTTTTTGACTTTATGTTTTTTATTTTATATTATGGTCACCAAGGCACACAAAAATCATTTATACCACACGATAAACTAACGACGACTACAGACACGAGTAAAGTGATTTTTATCCAAAAGTCATTTCAAACTCATAGCAAAGCCGTTGAGTTTCAATATTGTTTATACGTAAATATATATGTAGCAGGTATATATGTGTATACATATTTATATTATGTGTATATGCATGGATATGTATATTTTTCATATACACACAACAATAACAACAATTGGTAAACCAACTAACTCATCATTAAACAGAGCCAGTTATCCAACACTACGCTCATGCACACATAGTGCTGGCTATATGTACGCATTGCTGATTGCGAGAGTATTTGCGTAATCTCTCACAAGCAGCAAAGCACAAAATATAACGCTCACTTACGTTTGCAACCAAACATTTGTATTTACATTTTCTATACTTGCTATATTGCTATACACATGTTCGAAACTCTTTTGTGTTCATTGAGTTTTGCCTGACATTCTTTCTTTTTTTATTTTTATTAATACATACTTGTTTTGTGTTTAGATATGAAAACGTTTTCCAGCCGACGAATTTGCTAAATAGTTGTACTGACGTATTCCCAAAACGGGCCATTTAAATCTCCAAAGTTAGACTATTTAAAATAATTGTTGTAAATACTATCTCTTTCTATACTTTATCTAACTTTAGGTTTGTGAAATGTAATCAAAAATATCCTCTTATTCTTCGGCATAGAAAATGGGCATGGCTTTTCAAAAGTTATTTTAAAATTTCTTCTATATTCAATTGTTTTTATCTCTCTTGTTGCTAATGAATCGCTAAGTCCATACAAAAAGCAGCTTAATAAATCCGTTATATTCTGTTCTACTATTTTTAAAGGCATTGGGGACAAAATATGTGTATTTGTAAGTTTAGCACATCTGTTTAAAAAATCTACTATTTAATTTATCTTATGCGCAATTTGGTGAGACAACACCAATATAGATATAGCTTTTCGTTCAAAAATATTGAGGATCGTATTTTAAATAAAACCTCAAGTTTGTCTCTTCATACGAAAAAACACAATTAATTATACAAAAAATATCTATAAAATTCTTACTTTCAATTCGTTTTGCTTCTTACTATCTGAGGAAGTGCATCGTAAAACTCTAAAAAAACTTACGTACGGTGACTTGACAAGCGAATGTTGATCTTGAGTACCTAAAGACGTTCAAACGACTTGTCAACCTTCGAATGACATCCAAAATTATGTCAATATCGATGATATTTTCCGTTTGAAACTTCCTTTTGATATTCGCTCAAAAATTCATTTTCTGGCGTTTTCAGCTGCTTATTTCTGCTACTCATTTCACAATTTCGGTTTTCTATTATATCCCCACTAGAATATTACAAAATTGAGGTAGAAATTATAGCTCGGCACTCGATTCCATTCATTCAAAAAGTATGCATATCTAACATTTAAAGATTCAATAAATATATCGATATAGTTAAATCAGTTTTGGAATTTGGAAAATCAATCAATAATGGTTTTGGATGAATCGATTTAACTAATGCGTAGGATCAGAAATAGGAAAATAATACTTTCGAGAAATGTACATTGTATTCTTCCACGTTGAAAATGTAATTGAAGCGCATATCAGTAATTAATATATGAGACACTTAACATTCAATTATATTGCTTTGGTGGCTTCAGAAATATTGTCCATAATTTTCATGATCTTCTTCGGTCCATTCCTCGTTTCCCCGACGATTTTCCCAAGTAGACGTTCTTGATTTTATCACCTCTTTTAAGTTTCCAATCATTTTTATCCTACTTGGTTTCGTAAGGTAAGCAGGTTTCTTAGAATAACTATATTGATCTACTTTCTCTATGATGATAATGATCTCGAGGTCACCATCTGTGCTCGGATAGTTTCCACCAAATTATGCAAAAGGCTTAACATTTATTTTAAAAGATTTGTTTTTTATCTGGGATAATAGGAATATATTTTATTTCTGTTTTCTTCCTTAAGCAATGAATTTTATTCATATCTTTTTGTCCGCAAAAGGACACAAATTCGAAAATGCGGCAAACCTTGCATACATGTATTTTAATAGTTATTTAAACATGTGTGCGTTCGTTACATATATGTACATACATATAAACAATGCTCTCTGCATGCACCTATTTCTTTTCACATCTTCTCTCACTCATTTTTCTCTCTCCATTCGTTTAATTTTTTTTCAGTCGTGCTTTACTTTTATTATTGCCTCTCTAGCTAAGAAGTTCATTGATATTTTTCTTTTGCGTTTGTTAAGTAAGATTTCATTGAAAATTATTTCATTTATACACAAGCTTAGAAAACTATATATAATAGCAGCCAGAGGGTTACCATGAGTTTTACAATTCTACAAATGATAAGATGTAACAAAAATCATCTGGATATTATGCATCTCACTATAACACTATGTGTTTCTACGCGAAGCGAATATGAAGTAATAATAATAATAATAAGAATCACAATAATAATAGTAACAATCATATTAATAATAATAATCATAACAATCATGGTAATAAGAAGAATGATAATCATAACAATAATAACAATAATGATAATAATAATAAGAATCATATTAATGAAAATAACAATAATAATAATAATAGTAATAACGATCGTAATAATAATAATAATAATAATAATAACAATAATAATAATAAATTTTCTGCTATTTGTTTCATTTATACATTTCACTATTAATTAATTCTTTCTTCTACATATTACTTCTTGCTATTTGCAAATTTCTTTACACACGGTAGCTCGAAGTTTATGGATTAAATTCTCATCCTTTGTGCAGAATTCAAGGTTTTCATGAAAGTCTTACAAACATCCTGTGAATTGTGCTTATTTTTTACCACCCACATTCAGCAATTTCGTGGAATTGATGAAATTTTGACTAACACAAACACAGGCAACGAGTTCCTTCTAATAAAGAGCTACTCATATATATAACACAATTATCCTTGAAGGCCCCAAGCGTAACCTTCTGCAATGTCACTCTCTCTCTCTCTCTCTCTCTCTCTCTCTCGCTCGCTCGCTCGCTCTCTCGCTATCTCTCTCTCTCCTCCGTTTTGGTCAATGTTTTGCTATTTTGTATATTTTACAATGTGTGCGTAGAGGAGACCTTGGAGACCATACATAGATTTGGGTTTATGTTTAAATTTATACCATGACCCTGATACTTAAAGGTAAGCTTTATTTTAAAAGCAACAGCAATGATATTTTATCGTTCGTAGGGTCGCAAGAAAAAATACAAGAGCCATAACGACTAGCAATGCCATCTACATACATGTAAAAGCAAGGAGAATGAATTTCAAGGATATTCACGTAAACATAACACATGCTTGTACATATGTATAAGTGCATGCATACATGCATACATAAAAAAAAGGTAGTTTTCTTTTTTACAGTGCATGGCAAAGTGTGTGTGCATAAGACGATAGACAGAGAGCCGGAAAGAATAGTGAGTCTGCGTATATATGTGTATAGAAAGAAAAGAAAGCTTTTGAGTTTTCATTACATGCTTATATACATAGAAGTAGTTACATTTACATATTATAAATATAATATATACTATGTAAGTGTACCTATGACTTTGTGCGCAACGAAGGAGACGGAGAGGATTATGTACGCAGTATAGAATAAACACGTTGGAGTGAATTTGTTATATACAAAATCGGTTGATTACAGAGACAAAACTTGCTCTGAGTCTAGGAGTGTATACATGTCACCCATGAATGCATATAAAAATAAATTTATGAATGAAAACCCACACAGGACTTAAAAATGATAGACAAATAAAACGACAGAGAAGTTGAAATAACGTAAAAAAAAACTTTCGTTGAGCACATAAACTTAATATGAGCGTACGTATGTGTGTTTTTGTGTCCATTGATCACGTAATTGGCTCGACTTACATTTTTTTTTCTTCTTTTTAATAAGCTAAGAAAGCTATCAATATTTCCACTTAGACTGGAATCAGTTGTGAATAATATTATTCCAAAAATAGCGCTGCACCCACTGTTATATTCAACAAATTTGCTGGTTGTTTTGTCATTTTGTAAAATATAGAGAACGGAAATGATTACCAAACAAGTATACTTTCATTAAAAAAATAAATAAATAAATGAAAAAAAAACCGTAATTCTATCTCTTACAAGTACTCGGAGGTGTAGATGTAAGTGGCCCGGTTTAGTAATTGCTTTGATTCGTTTCGATGTTGCGTCGCTGTTTTGCGGCATGAAGACATATTTGTATGTAAACATCTACCTACACGTCGAAATAACTAAAAAATTTTGTTATGTTTGGAATAAATTCTCTTAAGCATTGTGGGACTTATATTATCGTTATTTTACGTTCAAAATCACGAAAGTCAAGTGAAATTTTTTTTTTTTTTTTTTTTTTTTAGAAAAACATGTTGGTGTCGTGGATACATTATCTTACATATGTAGATGCTGTATTTTAAAGTAAATTAACTGAGAATAATTTGGAAAGATTCCAAATAAGAAATACTAACAATGCTGTACATTTACTTTAGATTATTGAAGGGTGCAAATGCTGTCAAATAATCACAAATTAACTAAATTCCTTTTATTGGTTGGAACATGTAAAGTTTTCTGTTGAAGATGCTCTAGCTCACTTGCAAGCAAACGTAGAGTATGTAGGGTATATTATTGACTTAAAATAGCTTCTCTGTAGAACTATGGAACGCATTTCTTCGATAAGATATAACGCTTAGGCCTTGTATGATTTGCCGACGTATTTGAATGATGTCAACATTGAAAATAAACTAAAGTTATCTAAAGTCATTGCAACACTAAAGGAGACTGAAATGGTTGTGCATGAAGAATGGGAGCAAAAAAAATCGTTTGAGCTTTTATCTTTTTCGTATGCATCTCGGAAGTGTTGAGCAGTATTCGTTTCTTATTGTTTTATTCATAGATGCCAACAGTGCACATAGTGCAGACAATGCAGATCAATTCTTGCTTACCAAAGTATAATGCGTACAGGCGAAGTTGTGCTTACATAATATTACGGATATTTTTTAGAATAGATCGGTTAAAAATTAATTGAAAACGGTATATGACATCGTTTTGGATACTAATTGTGTGAATGCATATTAAAATAGCAAATTAGCTCTACACTGTTCATGCAACATTTTACTGTTTTTAATTTTGTAATGCCTGTTATGTACCTATAGGTGCGATTAATGGAAACACTAATAAATGTCCTTGAAACCGAGTCCATATGTTTTTCGATTGGTTTTGACTTGGTTATTTATAAACTGACTCTAATCTGTACGGATTACCCTTTTTGGACACAATCTACCTTTGATGACTCCTCATCGTTTACTTTGAAAGCAACGTTTCAGTACAGAACTGCCAGGTGGGCTGAAAAGTTCGTAGTCTAACATGGAAAAATTCTTTTTTTCATAGAATTTCATTTTATTAATCAATATAGTTGTTTTCAAGGGCGAGACAACGATTATAGCGGTCATACAATTTTTCGATACCATTTTTATAGAGCGATTTGTCTTTAGCCTCAAAATAGGCTTCAGTTTCGGCGATTACCTCTTCATCGGCGTGAAATTTCTGTCCAGATGTGAAATGATGGAGCAATGTTTCGTCCATTGTCACATATCGGCACAAAAATTCGGGTTTATTACGACTGAACAGCTACAAACACTGCTTAGAATCGTCAATTCGTTGTTGTTTTTGATCGATTGTGAGCTCGGGTGGCACCCACTTTGAACAGAGCTTTCGCATATCCAAATATTCATTCACGATATGTCCAACGCGATCCTTTAATATCCTTAGGGTCTCAGCTATCTCAATCAACTTCACTTTACGGTTCTCCGAAATTATTTTGTGGAGTTTTTGTGGCGTCCACTGCGTGCATCGTTTTCGGTGCTCATTTCGCCTCGTTTAAATTTAGCAAACCACTTCTCTACGGTTGATTTTTCTGGTGCAAAATCCGAATAATGTTTATCAAGCTAAGCCTTGATTTCAATAGTTTTTTTTTTTTTTTTGCCAAAAAGCAATGTTTTATTAACACACGAAATTGCTTTTTATCCATTTCTTCAAACTAACAAAAGTTGCTTCACTAAAAATGCAATAAATCACATACTAATAGTGCAACAGCTGTCAAATTTATGTACGTGTCTTTTGAAGATTAAGGCTAACTAAAAATCATATGAATTGTAATAAAGCAGCGCCATTTATCCCAGCTTACGGTATTTTCAGCCCACCTGTTAAATGCTGAAATTCGATTTGTAAACATTTTTTTTTGTTAAGATTATGTCTAATCTTTGCAATGATTAGAAGACGAACGAAATCGATTAAAATTCTGGTAGTAATTGATTGGCCGACTTTCTATATGCCCACATTCTCTTCATATACTTTTTTATAGGTTTGCGATGCGATTGTTTTCTTTCTAATAGAAAACTGGGATATTTAAAATATAATTAAAGAAGTTTACGCTATGGGTCTCAATGATTACCCTCTAAAACAATATACGTATAAATTTCGAATTTCGCTTAATGTGCGACAATAGGTAAGTTTGCCTGAACGCAATAGCATTCTTTAGATTAATCAGTTACTACTTAAATTGCTTGAATTGATTCTGCCTGACAGCGATCAGCTAAAGCTCAATATAGATGGGGTTATGGTTCCGAAAACTTTATTTATAATTACTGCAGCTTGTATTTGAATTTTATTCGATTTTTGCTAAAGACATACATTTCTCGCTTTCTACGTGAATTTTTAAAATTTTGCTAAATTTATTTATCAAATAAATGCGTTAATCGGCATAAGTAAATTGAAATAGAATTTCACTCTAATCAAAAATCGATATATTGTTTAAATTTATTTTGAAAGCAAATGTTAAATTTAATAAACTCTTACACTCCGGTAGTACTTATTGGAAATGTGGGTTTTACAAAAAATTTCATTCATCAGACAATTTTGGTTTAGTATGTCATACGTATGCGCACTCGCGCGAATAAATGATACGTAAAAAAAAGCCCACCAACAACAAATAAATAAATAAATGAAAAAACATTTGCATATTGTATGCCCACATATGGCCGCGATAGTCACGCGTCGATCAGCTAGGCCGGTTTGCTATGTGGTGTGTGTTGAGTTTACCGATATAGTAAAGACTTTTCAGTTAAAGCGTTTCTTAGTAGCGTGCCTCTATTGGTTAATTTGTACGATCGACCAAATAGAGAAAAGAATATATATATGTGTACGTGTAGAAGTGTGCGTATTAAATCTATAGGCGAACAACGCCATCAAACTAACACCAGTTTTGTTTAAGTAACTGGACCTTATTTCAATGAATGAAAAAAATGAACAAATGAATGACAGAATGAAATTTAAAGTTGTGCGCGACATACCATAGCCACGCACTTCCAGTTTTTTTTTTATTTTTTTTTTTGACATTACATTACAATAATATTGAAAGCGATGATCATAACGACGATGATTATAAAGACGACTTTAATACTTAAGCTGAAAAATTTTGTATTAAGTTCATAATATTGTAAATAAACGGAAGCTTTTGAAATTCATGCATATAAAAATACATTCACTTAAACAAACAACAACACGCAACATCTAACCTACAATTTAATTTTCATATTATAATAGGCTTATATAATATGATTGTATTGTATTGTTACGAAAATCACAAACTGATAAACGGCAACTACAACAAATTTCATAAATCCAAGGGGTGGAAATTCCTTGGAATGCAATACTTACGACGGTCATAAAAAGGACATATTGGCAGGTGGTAATTAAAGCAAAGATTAGCAAAGAATTTCCGCGAAACCTGACAACAAAGGGATTAATGAAATTACGAATTCAGGTTAAAAACAGAAGGTATGCAGAGTTTG
>KK351265.1:116189-151687 GCA_000671755.1 Glossina brevipalpis | reverse complement strand
CTTAGAACAGCAGAGTCGATTAAAAATTATAGAGGAGTAAGCAATTGTTGGAGAAATAATTATTTTGTAATAATTGTAAAATAATTGTGTTTGTAAATATTACTTCATAAATAAAGAAAATTGTACATAACCAAAATCTAAGCTTTTCGCGATTCAGAGATACGAACTGAGCCTTAAAAGTAAAAACCTTAAAGAGGCAATTTTTGTAACAGTATGTATATTAAAAGTGCATTTTTAAATGCTCATGTACGTATATAGTTGGCAGGAATTTGAGAAGTGCATCGCGGTACATGAAACGTTTTAACATTAAAGGTAAACGGAAGTCAACTCATGCGCTTGCGAATATGCTAACAAATACTTTCACCATAAGAAGTCAATTTTTTTTTCTGTTAAAAGTATAGAACAAACAATAAATAATAATTAGTTTTAGTTGCAAATGCTTCTTTTTTTTTGGTTTACAGAATACGCAACTATCATGAATAACAGAATCGATTGTCTGTCTTTTTACTACAAGTAGATTAAGCTCTCAAAACTTTGTTTAAGAGATAAATTTGCTTTCAGATTTTCCCATATCACTCTCGATTAGTTTAATTAACAAATCGTCGTTATAAACACCTACATAGCAAGTGTTAAGAGATTCAATCAAAAATGAATATATATTTTTTTTTGATGACTTTATTTAGTTCTGTATTTTTTTTTTTTTTTGTTATTTACTAATTAAATTGCTATTGCTTCTAATTAATATAAATATAAATTTTAGTTGTTCTTTTATTTATTTATTTATTTATTTTTGTTTTCATTCTCTGAACCCACTCACATTTCCGGTTGTCCGGTGAATATACTGGGATTAGAGGCAAGTGAGTTAGTATATAAGTAAGTTGAGAGATAATGAAAAGTCTATTTAATATCACCGCATACTATTAAATCTACGGATAAATCCAAAGCATAATTTTGACAAATGTTTCCCGCTTTTATTTCTTAAATGTATTGAGTGTCGTATACTAAATGAACGCATTTGCGACGAGAGAGATCACTCACGATTTTAACATTGAAAAACAAATTCTTTCGTCTCAGATGTTTACAATAATTTCGCGTGCGAAATTTATTTATTTCTACGCTATGAATTTATGCATAAATTCAATAATAATAAATTTTCAAATGTATACCTTTCCATTATTGGAAAGGGACTCAACCCTTACGTTATAAACCAAATGAACGGAAATTCAATTGTTAAAAGCGCTAATACATTTTTCTTATACTTTCATATGAAATGTAAAAGACTTCAGTCGTACTATACATAAGGAATTCGTTTATTTATTAATTAATTTTTATTACATAAATGAAAATTCTTTTCTTTAGAATTCTTCAGAATTTCACAACTTATAACCCATTTTGATTGGTTCAAATTTATTTATTTGCACATTGAAATTCAGTTACAATAAAATAACAGCCGAATTAAGTAAAGATCCTTGTTATTATATATACTTAGCCATGTGTACGATAACTATTTTAAAAATTGTTTATAAACAAACGATGAAACAATTTTTTACTTCATTTGTCATTTTGTTTGTAACTCGGAGACCCTCACAAGGTATATATATTCTTGATTGGTGTCAAAGTTAGAATCGATTTAAGCATATCCGTCTGATCGCAGAGCCATTGAAAGTTCTTGCATGCAGGTTGATATTGAAAATGTACCAAATCAGTCAAAGAACGTGCCCAAGATACAACGTAAACTGAGAACACTTCTGCTTTTAAGAAAAAAAAAAGAAGTTGGATTTTTTTTGCTTATTACTCTTAGACCATAGCAGACAGAAGATGTATATATTCTTGATCAGTATCAAATTTGAAAGCCACCTAAACGTATGCATTCGTCCGCCTTTCTATCCATCTGTTTGCTTGTTGTTTGTTTATTTATATATTGATTTTGTTCTTTTCGTTTTTTCTTTATTTTTCATACTTTAAAAGTTAAGCCCTAACATTTAGCATAAGATTTATTTCTAAAAGTCTGCTTAATTCGACTGTTATCATATCATGTATCTCAGTATAATGTGTAAATAAATAAATACTTTTCAAGGAATGACAAAAAAGCAAAAGAGACCTATTTCTTATTAAACGAATATACGCGATAGATGGTGCGTCAATGCTACAATTTGATATAAACATGATAGAGATTGGAAAATGGGGTTTTTCGACTGTTAGAACACGGTTCCCAAAAGTTTTTCAAAGTTTTTATAAACAACAAAAAAAAAACTTTTTGGTTCGTTTTGATAAAAGAACTTTGTCTCTTAAGAAATATGAAACCTGTGTGTGACTTAGGTTTACTCAAGTTATAACATGTCAATCATTAATTCCCAGGACTATTATATAGAAGACAAGAACAAATCAATATTATTTATATAAACGGAACAATATCTGTTAATATTTCACGTCATTTCTGCCGTTTATTTACGAAGAAAAATAAAAATCAACTTATATTGGTCTTAGGCCGCAACTTTGCATATCGATTACTATTATGTATGTACAATTTTTAATTGAAAGAAAAAGTGAAGACTTATTCATACGCTCTGGTATATCTTATGGTACACACCGTGTACCGAATATTTTCAAATCAATGTCTTACAAAGTTTGTTAGCATTTTTCAGGTAATTAAAAAACTAAAAGCCATATAAGCTCAACCTTGGTCCAGTTTGGCCCTTTTTCGTATGTTTTCTAAGAAAAAACTTCAAATTCATTTTGAATCCTCGAAATTCTCTAAAATATGTTTGCCATAGGTAATAATGTAATAAGTAAAAATACAGAATCCTGAAAGAAATCATTGAAAATTTCAACAAGTTCTTCTGAGTAGGGAACGTCCTAGCAGTTAGAGATTTCAAGATTATTCTTTAAAACTTTATAAAATTCTAAAACGAGTTGAGACGTTAATATTCCCCTCAGTTACAAAACATTGCATGGCATGCAAGGTATTCAAAATTCATTTTAAGACGATTACATTATTTCTGTTTGTTTTGGAGTAATCTCAGGTTTCTCAGCAGTTCGCTGCTGACATTAAAAAAATGAATTAATAAAAATAATTTTTCTTCTTTGTCATCATATTTTGACTTTAAAAACTTGTATATGTCATGTCTGAAATTAATTGTAAACCCTTTCTGTTCATTCGATCACATAAACTTGTAAATACGAGCATACAAGTGTTTGCATATGTCCATCTAGCAGACATTGTTTACAATTCTACTTTGATATCATCGCGTTGACCGACCGACCAGTACAGCATCAATTGAGTTGAATATATGTGTGCAATTAATTGCCAGAGGCTAACGAAGGTTAATACAGAACTATTTTCACTACAATTAAATAAAAGCATCCATGCACACATATATGTATATACATACACATTTATATTTATATAATGAAGCTATAAATAGTTATTTTTGAACGAATTTTGGATACTTGTCACTTAACATGGGAACCCACTGTAACAGCCTACAAAAAAAAGCATTTCTTTGACAATTTTTTGGAAACTGAAGAGAAAAGGTAATAAAATGATAATATTTTAGGAACCAGGACCAGAACCATTCTCGCGAGTTATGTTTAGTTAAACTAGTTCTTCTTCTTCTTCATATTAACTAGTTTACTAGTTCTTCTTCTTCTTCATATTAACTAGTTAACTAGTTCTTCTTCTTCATATTAAGGCATCGGGAATTTAAGTTCGAAATTTCCATTAAAATTGGAATTTGCATATATACGGTTTCGTTTCGGCTGGTTTTAACTCACTAACGAATGTTTTATTTTATAATTTATTTTATTTTATAATATCTTTATGTCAGATTAATATGTCAGCTTCAATACAATTAATCAATTTTTCATTCTACTTTTACTCTGTTTTAAGTAGTATATTCTGCCATCTGGACGCTTTGCCAGAATCAAAAGTGTCTGTTTTACAAAGCTTATCTAAATTCTTTGCATTCCGAGATAACCGATGAACAGCAAATGAACCAGTGACGAAAAGTGCATTAGCATTTTAACAAAATATCAACACATTACCCATTGGAGGATACCATCTCCTTTATTTGTAATCAAAATAATATTAAAAGTTTCGTATGGATCTAATATTATAAGGACCAAGAACAAAACTGATGAAAATATAAATCTAAAATAGAAGGAAAACATATGTTTAATTTACATACCTATAAGCTAGAAAAACAGGTACGAGTTTTTCGATATATTTATTTTTGTGTCTTTGTCGAGTATTGGAATGAAAAATTTCAATTTTCGAACAGAAAAAAAATAGGTTTTCTTTTATTAATGAAAAATGGCTCAATTAACTTATAGAAAAGATTGTACGTGTTTCTCTAGATAATGTTATTTTAAAGTACGGTAAGAAATTCGAATGGAAATCGTAGGGGTTACGTTGCAGGTCGATTTGCAAAATATGTTTCGAGAAAAAGCCGTTTACAGATTTGATATGTGTTGTTTTGTTCAATATTGTGTTTATTAAACCGCAATTCCAGAACCATAAAACCGCTGTTCAATGTTCCGTAATTTCTTAGACGATTTTCGGCTAGAAAGTGTCTAGTTTACTGGATTTGAGTTAGAAATCAATAGCTAAGGGCCACAACATCAAAGCAAAGCTTTTTTGTACACAAGCAGTCTTTTTAGTGTGCTTTAGAAAAAGCTCGAAATATTAAAGAAAATATTTGCTTTTGGTTTGGAAATATTTTTATTCTCATATATTCTAGAAGGTCAAAGGTGTCTATTTGATCAATAAAAACAATTTAATTTTAAAAACTCCACAGTAATTTTCGCCATTAAGAAGTTTACAATTAAATTAGAGTTGCACCTTATGCAAGACGGCGCTTAAAAGATTTTATAATGTTGCAGGTGCGAACAAAAATCAAATCAATATTGAACGATTAATTGCCTACTTAAGACTTGATATTCGATTATAACACGAATCGAACTGGGTCATGGGATTGGAAATTTCGGACTGCATCAGAAGAATCTACGAAGATACGATTTATATCTGCTGAAAAAAAAGCAAAACTTCAAGCACCGCATAAAATGTTTGACTAATTATTGCTTAAGCTAATCAAAATAAAGCAAGTAACCGATTATAAGAGACCTGAATTGAACAGAACGACCGTTCTATTTTACGAAAATCAAAATGTATTCCATGTTTCTCTGACTACCCAGCTTGGCTGCGTATCTTTATTCTATTTTGCTGCAAAATATTTTGAATAAAAAAAGACCTTTAGTTAGACGACTTTTACCACAAAAAATGCTTACAGCAGAGCCAATTTCTTTTTAAAATATTTCTGTGTTACAAGCACAACGATGAAGATATAGCATTGTCGTAGAATGACAGCCATAAAAACATATATAACAAAAACACATTAATCAAGCAATGTTTACATGGTTGCAAAAGTCAGTTCAGCGGTTGTGTGGTGATCATGCATTGGACGCTTATATTTGCCTGGCTTGTAATAAATTAATAAATATTCAATAAAAAAACAAAAAGATGGAACAAAACTACGGTCGATTGACATTAATTAAACTAAGTTGTTGGGGTAATTTCCGGTTCAAATGATGGCGGTGTATCGATGACATAAATAATTTATGTATATCGCTCAACTATTGTACCTAAATTGAAATTATTCCCGCAAGTTGATAAAAACAAAAATTTTAATTACACACTTAGTTTTATTGTGCCTACTGATGTACATTTTACTTTTATGATTAACGATAAAATTATATGTAAACAGATGTAACGCCTACTCTGGCGTTCAAAATTAACGTAAGAGCATTTACGTAAACATTAACATTCCATATAATATTATCAATATCAACTATCTAATCTGAAAGCCTTCACCCACGTTATTAGAGGTACAATTTATAAGCATGTGTGCGCTGCACGTGTCATAATGTTGCTTATTTTGTCCTTTTTAATACAAGTTTTGAAGGCAACAAACATTTGTCATAATAATCCTTCCTCACGCTCATTTTTGCTGTAAGCTTTACATATAAACTAAAAACTAAAAAGTACGTTCGGTTTAGTTTTTTGCCTTCGATAAAATCAATTTTAGATGTGTTTGTAATTAGACTGTATGTATTTGCCAAATTCTGTATTTATTTCTCTTTTTTTCACTCACCGCAAAATTTTTGAATTATGAATGAAAGTTCTGTAACTGTTCAGCTCGTCTACGTAACCTTTTTTTTAGTAAAAAGCTGTTTCTACATTTTCCACGTAAACGGATAAATAGAGAAGTTGTCTCTCTTGTCCTATATGTTTTATAAATTTGATTGGATTAATTCAAACTTGAGCTCTTCAAAAAAATATTATTTAACATCATCTACCTACACAATCTCAAACATATATGCATAGGCGGTTGTGGATGTATAATTACATTATTGCAGTCGACGCCGTATAAAATGAAATAATGCACATGGTAAAAATATACAAGGAAGGAAAGGAAAATTAATAAACAAAAAATTAAATATTTTTTAGTCATAGTAAAGTTTGTTTTGTTATCTTAAGTGAAAACACTTAATTTAATTTATTTAGAGCAAGTGCCAGCAATTTTTCAACTTCGCTTACTGGATGACACTTCAGATTTCGCTATGTTGAAGAGGGCATTTATATCTATCTATACATTGATTTTTCAACGTTTGGAGAGGAAATTTGGTTTGTGTCTTGCTAAAGTACAACAATGGAACAATATTAAAAATTACAACCCCAAAAAGATTGTTGTATTTGCTGTTCATTTTATAGTTCCTACAAACTGAACTAATTACTTATTTTCAAGCTATAAATTTCCTGCATACTATATTAGAAGCTGCGTTGCTCTTATTCATATGCAATCTCTGATACGCACATGCTTCTTACTTCACTTCAATCTAATGTACACATCTAACAAATTAAATACTTCAATTATTTGTTGGATTCTTTTTAGATTATTTTACATGAGGCATTAACGATTGTTTTTTAAACCTAAAATGTGAGTGAAATAAGACTATAAACGCAATGAACCACCAAAAATTCAAACAAGTGCGAAGCAATGTAAACGAACACAACCTAACTGCGCTTGCGTACAAATTGCTAAAAGTTTTAAAAGGATTTGTGGGGATTGGCAAATCATACGGTTTCGCATGTAATTAGCAAACAAAACCAAAAAGAAAAAAAGATAGAAGAAATAAAAAATTTAAATCCTATTTATATCATTTTATATTTCATAACACATTATTTTAGCTCCTGTTTACACTATGTTATGTGGGATTTTGGTTTATACTATTTGTTGTTTTCCAAAAAATGAAAAACAAGCAATGAAAGGGGAATTCATGAAATAATATAATAATTATTTTTCTAATGCTTTTATTAGAATGTATTATTTTAACGAGCACTCTTCAAATAATGGAACAATTTATATAAGTAAATGATTGTTTCTATGGTTTCTTGTCTTCATTCATTTTCGGCAAAGTTTATTAGGCACAATAACTCTCGTCAGGCATTCTTAGAAAGTTGTGAGGCACGATCGTAGCGTTAGTAATAAATTGGGTATTTTCTGGATTCGTATAGAGGCTTTTTGTTAAGATTCTCCAACGTTCGGTTACGATCCCAAAAGTACTCTCTTTAATTTTCCTTGCGCTTGAAAGACGAGCCTTGAAAGTTTGTTTGCCTTAATTAAATTGGATTTATGTATTATTTGAAAATACTTACAATAGTGGCAGCAAATACCTACATTTAGCTGAAATAGACGATCGGTTTGAACGTTTATGAAGTTGATTTTCAATAAGTTCATATAACAAATCAAAAGTTTGTGCATTCATCCTTACAATTTCACGAAATTTCCCATGCTCGTGTTGATATATGTTTGCGAACATTATTGTAAACATTCGAGTCTTATCGAGTGGCTTCGTTTTTGATTCCACTTTTAGTAAAATCCACAATTACGCGTTCTGTTTTAAATTCATTTTTTTAATTTTTATTTTCGCTCATCAATTCTAAAAGTGTTCTCGCATTAATTTTGCTATTGCAATTGTTTATGCCAATTTCTTTATTTTTCCTCCCTATACTATACGTTAGTCGTTTAAATTTTCATATGTTAGTCATTTACATATTTCTTATAAAATGATATGGTAAGGCAGGCAAGCGCAGCTTCACTGTATTAGCTACGTGAGACCTTGAGTTGTCCTCCAGGCATGGAAATATCTAACGTTTTTTATGTTGATTCCCAGCCGATGTCGCTTAGAAACTGATACTGTAGCATCATGTAAGCAAAATTGTAGTAGCATTCAGCACTCTCTTGTTACGTCAAATCCATTGACACCTAAGTAGGTATCGTTTAGCACAAATTTGCATTAGTATTGAGCATAAACTAAGAAAAGTTGCTACACAACTTCTTTCATAGTTGCATTTGTAAGAAAAGACAGTTGAAAGGGAAACACACACACAAACCTAAATATATTGTTCAACCTTTGCAATTAAAATTTGTGCATTTTGTTATGTATAATGTGATCATTTATATTTATATGTAAGAAATAAAATATATTATTATATAAAAAACAAAAAATTTATCTAAGGAAGTAGAAATTTGCAATTAAAACTTTTTTAAATTATTTTTCCATTTCATTTTGCATGCTTTTTATTTTTTTACCATATGTGTTTGTTTATGGAAAACAATCAAACGTCAATTTATCTCTCATTTTTAACGACTCTCTCATTATATTGGAAAATTTCCCATATTCTATTGGAAAATGACCGATACTGTTACATGATGCTAATAAACCCGACTATCGCGAATCACATTTCAAAAAGAACTGTTTTTTTAAAACCGACACAAGTTACATGATGACCCTCCTCCAACTTTCTTATCTGTTTATACGAAGATTTTCAATTTAAACTGTTCGTTTAAAATGCTGGTTTAAACAGAAGCAACTCTAACACTCTTTCGCTGCAGTCAAGCAATAATTAAAAATTTTCTGTATGTCTTTGCAGTGGAAACGAAGCGGACAGAAACAATTTAAGTGCTAATTTTTTTACTTCGAAAATAAAAATTTTGAAACTGAAGACATCCACTAAATTCAAGATTACTTTAAGGAAAATATCAACTAGCAACTTCTAATAAAAAAAAATATGTTTATCGCTTATATGTAGTTAACTGAAGAGTATTAATCCATCAACTGATAAAAACCTTAAAAATCCAAGGAACTGGTATTGAAATTGATAATCAGTGTCATCAACTCGAAAAAGTCAACCATCTATTAATTTTTCGACAGGAATGTCTTTTACGACGCAAATTCAGTAAGAACAGAAATCAACTGTATCACCTACTAATAATGAATTCTGATATTATTTTGATCAGATCTATGTTCGGAGAACATAATAATCAATAATAATCAAAAACGCACTTTATATTGAAGAAAAAAATCTATTTTTATTTCTAAAATCGTGTTCATCACTCTTAGAAAAGTCACTTCCTCAAAAAGCATTATTCTCTAAAGCTAATTGTAACATGTCAACGTTGTTTAAGCGATAAATACATTTAAAACAATTATATTGTGACGTCTCTTGATCAACTTTTCTCATAAAAATTAAAATACGCGCCTCATCAGAGGAAAGCCTCATATGTTCTTGATTTTGTTTTATATGGAACCGCTGAATTGTAAAGCAAACACTCATATATATATATATATATATATATATATATAATATAATATATTTATTTTATTTTTTATTTAATTAATTTATTTATATATATAATATAATATATTTACGAGCCATGTCATATTTTGAATATAATTGGCTTAAGGATTTATGCGTACTCTTTTCTATAAACAAACTACTGGTCGGAGGAAAGTTGGTTTCTTTTTTTTTAAACGTATGTCTGGAATTTTCGTAGCAAATTTAATATGAAAGTGTTCTCTTCCTTCAAGAAAAAGAATTTTTCCACTTTCAATATCTATATTTAAACTTTAAACGCAAGAAATCGAAGAAATATGAACAACTATTAATATCGAAAGTAGAAAACTGCAATGTAATCGGCTATTCTTCGAGGATTAAAATTTAACAAATTTTTAATAGACAGGAGGGTCATCGTGTAACTTGCGTCGGGTTTAAAAATCGATGCTACTGTGATTCGCGATAGACGGCTTCATTTGCATCATGTAACAGTATCGTTCAGTTTCCAATAGAATATGGGAAATTTTCCAATATAATGAGAGAGTCGTTAAAAATGAGATATAAATTGACGTTTGTTTGTTTTCTATAAACAAACTACATATGGTAAAAACTTAAAAAGCATGCAAAATGAAATGAGAAAATAATTTAAAAAAATTTTAATTTGCAAATGTCTACTTCCTTAAATAAATTTTTTGTTTTTTATACATAAATATTTTTTATTCTTATATATAAATATATATAAACATATTACGAATAACAAAATGCACAAATTTTAATTGCAAAGGTTGAATAATATATTTAGGTTTTTTTTCACTCAAGTTCCTTGGAAGAATTATTAATTCGAGTCTTACTGTCCAAGACCATTACTCTGATATTCTTTCTGGCAATCAATCCGGCATCAATGTCATCAAATTGATGACTAGCCTTCAATCGTGACTATCGCCAAGAAAAGCACTTACTGTTTACAAATCTCTAGTCCGTTCGAAGATCGAATATAGTCTCTCCACAACTTGCAATCTACCCGTCTACATTAACAGAAAAATTCAGACCTTTCAAAACAAATTGCTAAGACGATGCACAGGTCTCTCCCCTTCGACTCCGGTGACTATCCTAAGAACTATTGCAGGCGAACTGCCGATTCTTGACAGAGCTCTTCTTCTGACGGCAAAAGAACTGTTGAAAGTTAAAATCAGCAATCCAGTGCTTTTCAATTTCGTTGCCTCCAGTGTAGGTGACATCTCCAGCAGCTACACGTACTGTTATCAGAAATTCCGCAACATTTTTGAGAGGGTCAATTCCGCCCCCAACTGGACCTATGCACTAAGTATATGTACAGTGGATCTTAATCCTTTTTTATCAACAGTCACATCTAAAAAGAATTTTCCACATTTGGGTCTTCGAGCATTGTCTCAGGAAAGACTCAATTTTTATGTAAATAATGGTTTCACCATTTATGGTTCTGATGCCTCAGTAGGTCAAGGGGTTTCTGGCTTTGCCGTAGTTAAACATCCTTCTGAACTGCTTGGAAAATTCAAAATTTTGGAAGAACTTTCCTCCACATTTACTGAACTCCTCGCCATCAGGCAAGCTATTTTTTTGGCGAAATCTAATGGCATCAGAAAACTCGTGGTTTTCTCTGATAGCAAATCAGCTTTGATACTTATCAAGAAAAAAGACCCTCACAATAAGTATGTGTTTGAGATTCATGAAATGGCTAATGACTCCATTTTTGAATCATGTCATCTCATCTGGATTCCTGGTCACTGTGGCTTTCCACTGAATGTCAGAGCTGACCTGCACGCTCGTGAAGCTCGGTTTGATGGTAATATTTTCTCTGTCATGTATCCTCCTAAGGATGCCTTACGCCTCATTAAGAATGTCATTTGGCAAGACTGGAAGGATAAATATCGTGCTACTGCAAGATCGAATGAAGATCGTCTTTTCTACAAAATCCACCCTTTTCTGAACTTTCAACCTTTATCTGACACCATTTTCACCACATGGGAGATTAAGGTGCTCAACAGACTCATGTGCAACCACTCCTATGACAAGGTGTATCTTAAGATGATCAAAGTGGTGTTATCTGATATTTGTGATGAATGCCATGTTTGTGAGTCGGCTGAGCATCTCATTTTCTCGTGTATTAAATTTGATCATATCAGAGAATCTTTTAATATTTTCAACACTTATAACAATTTATATGATATCCTTCGTGCTCGCAACAAAACTCATCTCAAGCAGCTAACTGCCTTTATCAAAACCACTGACTTCTCTTTTTAATTATTAGTTTTTAGTTCATATAATTTTTTTTAATTTACATGATAATTTTATATCAGCCATAGCTTGTTTTTTTTTCTGGCTTGCCAGTTTTTGACTTGACTGACCGTTTGTTACGAACATCCCATTAACCCGCAAATCATCACATCTATTTACAATTGGCAACCCTGATCATCAACTCTAAAACAGCAAAATTGCATTCCTACTGGATATATAAGCCATATTACTCACAGGCTTTCATCAATCTCTTTTCTATAACTAAAAAAAAAAAAAAAAAAAAAATATTTAGGTTTGTGTGTGTGCTTCCCTTTCACAGCTGTTTTTTCTTGCAAATGCAACTTTGGAAGAGGTTGTGTAGCAAATTTTCTTAGTTTATACTCAATACTAATGCAAGTTTGTGCTAAGTGATACCTACTTAGGCATCGATGGATTTAACGTAACAAGAGAGTGCTAAATGCTACTACAATTTTGCTTACATGATGCTACAGTATCGGTTTCTATGCGGTATCACTTGATAACCGACGTCAAAAACGTTACATGATGTTCCCCTTGATAAAACAAGGAACTCGAAAAAATGTATTTTGGATTTATCCCATATTTTCGTTAATTTGAAACGAAATCCAAATTTTAGATTTCGATTCCCCTCTTATGGTAATCACATGCTAAAAGTTGTTATAAGTCCAGTTGTGGAAACTCTGTCACAGTAATGGGTTCATTTACCTGATTTCGAGTTTTTTGGCAAGTGTGTTGGTTTTTTTTATATCATTGTGTCTGACGGGACTAAGGCGCGATAGCGCGCCTGTTAATTGAGTACGTGAGAAAAACAAGAAAAACAGAACAAATAATATAAGTTATCAGCAAATAAATTAACTAAATGCATAATGGCAACAAACATTAAAACCTCAAGTGTAACGACACCTGAAATTGTCACTGTTGTAGAGAATGCTGAAACTTTGGCTAAACCTGAAAGTTCTGACGAGCCTGTAACAAAGAGAGCACGTTTAGAGGATTGTAAAGAGCAGACAGTGACCACAACAGATGAATCACAACAAGACGCTTTAGTTACTTCCACTGTTGGCCTGCGACGTTTCAAACGTATACCTATCTTTATAGTGGATTATCACAATGATGTGCTGGAATTCATATATCGTTGTTTGGCGTCCAGGCACTTGCCTCTTGAAAACAATACCTTATTGCACTTCGACTCTCACCCAGATATGGTTATTTCGCGTGAAATACCAGCCAGTGCAGCTTACGACAAAGAAACAATGCTAGCCGAATTAAGTATAGAAAATTGGATAATGCCGGCTTGTTATGCTGGCCATTTTAACCGTGTCATATGGATAAAGAATTCATGGTGCAAGCAAATGCCTGTTGGGAAATATAACTTCAAAGTGGGCCATAGAGGAAATAAAATCAGTGTAGACTGTCCTTTAGATTATTTTATATCTGAAGGAAATTATTGCCAAACGTCAGAATTGGAGCAAGCGCGTGATTTAGAACTGCAAGTTTTGAATAATGACGCTGAAAGGCCCCCCGATCCCAAACTAATATTAACTGATGATGATTGCCTAAACTATATATTGGATATAGATCTAGATTTTTTTAGCACTTCTAATCCTTTTCTGGAAATTTACAAAGATGCCAACTGTTATGAACAGCTAAGTGAAATTTTTCATTTTGAAAGTGCCACCGAATCAAATGCGGCCGGTACAACTGAGAAGAGAAAGCAACAATTGGAAGTTTTGAAAAAAATTTTTGAGCACTTGGAGGAGAAACGTACGTTTGAAGATTTGGTGAAACCTGATACCAACGTAGTATCTGAAGACACTTTTAAGAAAATCGAAAATTTAGCTGATTCCTTGCAAAAGTGTTATGCCGACGATGAGATAGATTGGTTATTAATATTTGATTCGGGCAGCACCACCGATACCAATGGCTTGCCACATCATATTAGTACCGATACGGAATTAGAATTTTATTATAAGCAATTCAAACAGTTCCTATTACAGTTGCCGCATCCGCCTGTTTTAATCACAATGGCTTGCTCAGCAGAAGATGACTATTGCCCACGTAATCAAGTCAATTGTATACAGGAACAGGTCGTAAAGATATTACAAGAAGTCTTCCAAGAGAAAGTACATGAAAAGCCAATTTTGCACTATATGGATGACGAGTGGGATGTAATGCAATTGTAAGCAATATCTTGCAGGTGTGACATCGAACATTCGCTGAAAAGAATGTTCAAGAGTAAGGAGTATTTTAAATTTTTCGTTTTAATAATGAACAATTAATAGGTTCTAAGTTGGCATTTCGTTTGTAAAATTTCTAAATATTTTATTATAAATAATATGATCAATGATAAAATCAAATAAAATTTGATGGAGTTGGATAACAATTCTTATTTTTGTTTCTATAAAAATACTTGTTGATATAAGCGACACAATTCACAGCTTTGTAGGTGATTGTGACCGGGTTCAAGGTACGATGAAACAGGTTTTTCAAGGTTATGCACTTCCTGAGCAGGTCGATCATTGACTTCATACAAATGATTGTTTCTAAAATAATCATAATAATTTTTCAATATTTTATAAAAGCATTCGAATTTTTTTGATTCTTACCTAGCATCTCGATGTGGAAATTTTGGATGGTAAGCAGCTTTGCTAAAATCAAAAGATTAAATTGATTTGTCAAATGTTAAAATAAACTTTCAAACTTACTTCGGTGATATGTTACGGCTGTGACAGACAGGTTTTTGTTTACGTGGGAAAGCAGTGGACAGTGAAACGTTTAAACTTTTAGAGCAAGGAGCTTCATAAGACTTATGATGTGAGTAAACTGCAATGTTCTGCAGTTTGCTATGTATGGGTTTCTTAGTATGACAAGCTGTAGTCAAATTAATAGCATCACTATCCTGCAGATGATCGTTTAAAGAGAATTTAACTGACAAATCCAATTTTGGAGCTATTATGCCCTAATAACAGTGAGAAAGAAGTTAAGGCATTATATTAACTGGGTAGGTGTATTAGAATTGATAAAGAAAACCTAAGACGATGTTTGCCTTGGCGCATATTTTTAATTCTATTCAATATTTTGTCTTGATAATATGGTTCGCATTAATAAAAGTTCGTAGCTGGTAGCTGCCGTGTTAGTTATGAAAATATAAACAAGGAAATCTTTACGTATGTTTTTAATTTAAAAATTTTTTTTGACAAATTCCTGTGAGACTTTCTAATTTCAAAACTTGTGCTTGAACCTTTTTAAATCTACATGTATATGTATATATACGTTTATAAATATATATTCAAAATGATAATTTGAAATATTTTTTATTGTCGTCATATGTTAACCATAATGAATTGATACAGATACTCATTAGTATCAAAAAAGTTTGGGTATAAAAAAATAAATTTAATTTTTCTCAGCAAACTTTTCCTCGTCAATTAAAAACAATGGTGGGGGTACATTTTCGTACATTTGCCTTCATTAAGAAGAGTACAGTATTCTTCCCTACGTCAGTTACGTCTGAATGGATTTTATCTGTGCAATTTAATAACCAAGTACGATGAACAAACTTTAGTTTCCATGTCATTTGTGCATAGTACCGGTATCACCTTACACCTTGTACCATACTATTTCATTGGTAATTTGTAGTGTTTATTTTAACACATCTGAGTTCACATAAACATTTTGTGTATTTTTCGCTTCGAAGTTTGTTGTAAATCATTCATTCAATATTGAAAAACATTTTATAATTATGTTGCTGCTATATCCTAAAAGATCACGTGACGGGTTTCGCCCAACTTTAACTTGAAATTCTTCAGCATAATTGAAATGAGTGAATCTTTGATAGATTCAACAAATGCAAAATGCTTGTGCGGATGGTTATTCAGAAGCGTTTCTCGTTAGTCATTTCGATTCGTGGGCTAAACACGCCTACTTTTGCTTGAATTTCAACATCCGTTTTTGTTTAGGCGGAATTTCCAACTCAATTTGTAGCCATTATTCAATAATAAATAAATGGTGAATGATTAAAAAGTAGTACGCTGACCTAGGATATATGTGCCTTACTTCCTGGGTGTCATGTAGGAAAAAACAGATTTAGCATGCTGCCTTCTTACAATGCGTTCTCGTATGGCAGGGAATGCATAATTAGACTAATCTGTCATAAAACACGATATCCTTATGTCGGAAAAAAAGGTAACGAGAAATCCTGCTTTAAGCCTACCGGGAAAGCTGCCGTAGTCGTTAGCAGTAATTGCTTCGCATCGTAATGAGGGCACTGTAGATTTGGCTTAGTTTGCGTGAGATTTAATAAATTGCCTTTATAATAGGCTAATCTGCGACTGCTCTGCCATAAAGTTATTTCCAACGGTTCCATCACTAAATTCTCCAATAATTGTTCTTTGTTGTTGCAGTCGAATAAATAACCTCGAATCTTATAATGACCAAGATGTAGTAAAGGAAAGAGCGGTTCCATAACGTTGGTACGATAAAAATAGCCCATGGTTTTAAGGGTCAACTCTAAATAGCCATGACTGCATAACCAAACGCCAGGACATATAATCTAAATTTAATATGTCGTAAATATATATTAAATAAATAAAGTGTATAGATGACTCTATAAATACCGCCAACAATCTTAAATCAACTCTTATTGAACATTTTTGCGTGGTCATTTTCGTAGAAATTATGAAATATTGCTTTTGTTGGGTGCAACTTTAAGACGTTGCTATGCAATATAAGTTTGCTTTCAGGAAACCAAAGCATGCGTCTTACTTACAATACCTGTACAAACCGTAACGTATTTTATTTTTATTTCGGGACCCAATGGATTCTACAATAAGTCTTTAAAAACATTATTTTTTAAGTTGTCAGTTCTTTGCACAATATTCGCTCTAAATTGAGTAGTTTTATCAATTGCTTATTAATCTGTCGCATTCCTTTAAAATAAGAGTGTATCGATTTTTTTTTATATTTTGTTCGATAAGTTTTCTTTTCGAAAATTAGTAAAACAATTTAAATATATTCCAGAAAGTCCAACTGATCAAATATCTTAGCAATTAGGTAAATAAAGAGATTATAAGGTGTAGCTTTTTCGAATTCGTGTGATTTTAAGTGATTACGTAGAGACATACACGTGCGTGCAATATCTCGAAGGGTGCTATGAACGTCAGGCTCTAAAGGTAGATGTAAACAGCCCAATACAGCATATAACCATGATCCCAACCAATGATCGGTACTAGATAGATCCAAAACCATATTGTTCGTTGATGAAGTGGAGGAAGATGTCACTACTGGAGCGGAATCACAGTCACCGTCTTCTTCCAACCACATGTTAAGCATTGAAAGTAACTGCTCTAAAGTACGCTGATTTAAACGCAACATTAAACTTAGTCTCGGTTCGTTATCTCGGCAAAATTTTAACCAAGCCATGTCATCATTTATCAAAGGTGATTCTAAATCATTGTCGTAATTGTGCTCAGACAGATGTTGACGTAGCATTATAATTTTAGAACGTGTTCTTAAAAATTCATTGCCTTGAATGGATTTCCATTCTTTAGTGGGTAATAGATTAACATCTGTGGACACTTCTTGACTGGTCAGCTGAAAATATTAAAATTGTTATTAGAATTTTTCCGCATTTTTATTCACTTACTTGTTGATTTTCCCAAGTACTGTTGTCATTATATATATATAATGGTTCATTCCTCATTATTTTTGTTGGCCTTTTGGCTACGACCGCCGGGCATCGTTTACGTTCATAAAGCATATGCATTAAATATTCCTCTCCATTTTTAGGTTCTATATTAGGATCAAAATTATCGCCAGGCTCGCGTATTTCTAGAGCCTGTTGTTGAAATGTTTCTTGTATTTCTACCTCCATGAAAATTTTCGCAAAATTTTCTAATATTTTCTTAGAAATGATAAACAAATTTTGCCAGAGTTACCTACTCAATAACTGAAAACTTCTTATGGGATAGAATATTTTAAATACGTACAAAAGGGTTTTTGGCAGTCGTTTTCTAGTGGATGTCTTGAAAATTTCATATTGGTGGGCGGCAAAGCAATAATGCAGTTTAAAAGGAAAGGATTTGAAAAAAGTGAAAAAAAGTGCTTACTAGTTAGTCTTGAATTCAAGGCTCGGAATTTTTTCGATTACAAGTTTATTGCTCTGTTTAAAGAAAGGGAAGGCAGTTGCGAATAGACACAAGAGCCGTCGAATATTTTTACCAAAGAAATTATTACATAATACATTCGGAAATTCTTACTTAAATTTAAGCAAACAGATACATCAGATACCCCAGTGCATAGTTTTCCTGATCTTTGACCTACTCTTGAAATTTAATTCTTCTTTTTTGACAAAGGGTGTTGTTTGAACACCCTTGGAAGTTCGCTCACACCATAATTTTTTTTTTTGTAAGTAGTGTAACAAATTCGAAGGAATCCGATTCAAAAATGTATGATTGTGCGAAATATAGCACCGATAATGTTAGACTAATGGTAAAAGCAAAAAATCTTTGCCAACACTTCTTCGATAATTGCCTGTGTCTGTTGGAAAAGGGATTCCTCAGTACTGGCAATCGATTATAATTGAATTGGTACATTTGTCTAGAAAAACGCTACACTGTATATTTCTCAGACGACGTAAAGAATATTAATGTAACTTGAAACACATGCTTTCTTGTATCCATCAATAGCCCGAATTGTACTAACAGGCAACTAATTCGTCATTGCATTGGAGACGATTTGAGAAAAACATTTGGTTAACTTGTTAATTTAAGTTTCAATAAATCCTCATGGAAAATACTTGGCAATATGGCGATGACCGTCCTGCTCTTCTTCTAGGCCGAACTATGGTTCTTAGTATTACTCGAAACTGCACCACGGCAGCAAATCAGGATTTGCTTCAGTTTTTAAATTATTGACGAACTTGCTTGCTTGTTAATTATTTTTAAATCTTTCTTGAGATCTTTACTTGCGATTGATTAATCTTACAGTTTTAAATCTATTGTGAAAAATCCCCCCTGCTGCTTTTGCAATTCATTTAGCCCTCGGATAGCGGTTTAATAATTTAGAATATGTGTCTATTTTTGTTATAATTTTTGTTTTATTTATTATAAATATGAATATTGTTTCAAATTATTTACCTTATAAATATATTTTGTAAGTAACTGTTCCATTGAAGTTTTCTTTCTGAATAATAACTAAAGTAATGTTTTCTTTTCTGCCCCGGTTACATATAAAAGACCCCCGATGACTTGAATACAAAATTTGTTGTGTTTAGTGCAAGTTTAGCACTTAACAAATACGTAAAATCAACACTTACATAAATAAATACATATTCAAGTGTAATGTAAGTGCGCTCTTTTCCATTTGAATAGCTCGGCGCATTATTATACTACGATATTTGTCCAATCGGCCTCATCGACACATGCAACAAAAGGCTGAATATATATCCATTTATGGATAGATATTTAGGATAGCCATCAAGGCGTACATAATCGAAATTTTGGGCAGACGAGCGCAGTGGCTGTTTCGATTGTCTATATATCAACCATTTGAAATGTCACACATAAAATTAAACCTGATGTCTGCATCTCTCAAAATGTGACGAGGAATTTTGCGCGAAAACAAGTGAAATATTTGCTCATTTCGCTCAGGTATTAAAGTTCAAATTGAGTACCCTGAAGGCAATGAATATATACATGTATAGAAATTTACAGGCGTATCACGTTTGAAAAGCTGCTTAACTTGTTGTTAGAGTTCGCCTGCTTTCAAAGAAGGGGCTTCATAGAATCTACAAAGTATTGTACAGTCTCGATCAGTATAAAATTCTGAAACGATGTAGACATGTCTTTGCGTTCGTCAGTATAATGTGGTAGACATTCTTTTGGTTACAAAAATGAAGACATCAGTTTATCTATCTATCTATTGCGTTTGTTATAAGAAGTGTTTACTGCCGCTCTAATGATTTTTAAAATTTATTAAATTTTAATTTTTTTTTTTTTTTTGGTAAAATATAATAAATGAAACAATAAAGAACGAAATGTAAAAATAATTTAAGTTTATTAATATTTTCATGGTAAAAATTGAAGTTTTTTATTCAAGAAAAGCGTGTGTAAAAGTCGTCATAGGTTTTGCATCTATAATGTAATGTAATCCAGGAACATCTCTGCTTTTCGCGTTTCTTGCTTCTTGTTCGTTAACTGCAATAGATACGTAATAAAAATTTCCACGTGTTTTTTACAAAAATAAAAAAAATCAGCCATGCCCGATACAGTAGGAGTATCGAAATTTATTTTTACAGTTTTTATTTTTGTTTTAAATAAAACTGGTTGGCATGAAAAAATTCGATTACGGCCGAATATAATTTCCATAATGGTAAGCCGCGGCTTTTTAGGCGATCATTATTTGCCTTATAATAAATCGAGTTGAGTGAAAAGACGTTTCAGCCGGTGCTCTTATTTTGCTAGCGTTTATCCATGGACTTAATATTATAAAATTTATCGAGTGTTTTTTCCCTTCACACCCATGATTATAAATATTTGTCTTCGATAGCTATCCCAATTCACTTATATTAGGTGGATCGTTAAAGGATTCATTTTCTTCTTAGCAGGATACCTTTAAGAAAAATGAATTAATAATGTTTTTTCTCAATTTTGACTGTATGACTGAATGTTGCTGACTTCTGGAAATTTTTTAAAAATTGTTATCATATTCACATTCTACTTGACACATATTTTTCGATGTTTACCTAAATTTGATATATCTGTGCATGTGCGACTTGCTTTTAAAACGAACATCTGTTTCGTAGCTATTCAAGTGGTTAGCGCGATTTTTGTATTAATATATATATATATAGTCTTACATTTATTATTATTATGATATTGTGGTTGTTTAAATATTAAATAACGCCTTTTTTTTATATAAATAACAATGAAAAGAACAACATATAGCGACAAAAATTCACACAAATTTTGAATAATATTTATGTCAAAAACACGTTTTCAGTTTTCTGCATTTTCTTTTTCCTTTTTTTTTTGTTAAAAAAATCTATGAAAGCATATTTTTCTAAGCATTAAATATTAATTTGATTTAATTGAAATTAAATTGGAATTTTATTTCATACAAAAAATGTTGTCTTATGTTTTTATACAAGTTTTTTGCTTAGAAAATTTTTTAACTAAGTATTTTATTATTATTTTATTGTATACAAAAGATATTTCTGAACAGGCGATCGAATAGCAGAGCTCTGCTCTTTAGTCAAAATCAAAAAAAAAAGGAAGGAGGAGAAAATGTATTTTATGGGAAAGTTTGACGGAAAAAGGTTTAAAGGTGTAAAGCTTAAGTTAAATTTTTATTGTATAGATAGAGGCACTTGGTTTGTATAGGAGAAAAACAGTTAAAAGATGTTTTATATGAGTAAAGCTAAGGAAATTCTTAACATATAATTATAATAATAACTTTAACAGTCAGAGTTACATTTATGTTAATGCAATATTTGTGCTCTGTTTAATTTTTATCCATTTCCGGAAAGTATACTAAGTTTATTATTAAGTTTGCATAACAGCCTAAGAATATATATATATATATATATATTTATATATATAAATGGATATATATAAATATATATGCATATGCATTCCTTATATTATATCATATCATATACATTCCTAGTCAAATCGTAGTCCTCTATCTGTTCGTTGGTCAGTTTGACTAACAATAAATTCCATAAAAATTCAAAAAAATTTACAAATATTCTTAGTATAAAAATTTCATTTTAAGAATAGATAAAATCACGACAGTTGGATTTTCAATTATATGAAGAATATAAAGAATTGGAATCTTTGATGTCTATATAGTATAAATGTATATTACATCTTCTGAGAACTTAACACCAAAAGTCGAGTAATCGTTAAATGTAAAATATCTCATAGCAGTTAATCAATTAGGGCTGAGTTTATGTTCGACGGTCATAGTAATCAAATCGTCCGAATATTATCTTCAGATTCATAATTCACTCATATGTACCCAAAAACTATACACAAATTAGATCGTTCTGCATTTGAAGCCTATATGGGAATATTTTTTGTTAATGTAACAATTTTTTGATGACTCTTTAAAAAGAAGTATAATGTATAGATTTTTATTGACTCAGGGATTTTATAGATATCGAGGCTTTTATATTTGCTTAAAAATTTTTTGATTTAGCAGAGGAAAGGCCTTGATACCTTACAATAGAATCAAAATTCAAGTAGAGTTGTTTTAAAAATGAGTTTTATTCAAAAGAATTATTTAATATAAGTTTTTTTTCTAAGAGATCATACTCACTTCACATTTCGGATCGGTATGAGACTTTGAGCACGTTTTTTTACTAGAATACTAGTATAAACGATAGTTGTGTGCTTGTAAATAACATCTTAGCCGTTATAAATCTAATGAAATTTAAAAGCATTTTCATAATATACTAATGGGAATTCTATTCTTGTTCTATCTACGATCACTTTATGATCAATTTTTGTTTGTTTAAAATACGTTTATTTCAAACAAAATGCTCTTGTAAGAGAGGATATCGTAGTTAAAATCGAGAGAATTTGTATAGATAATGTACATTCTATCTCTCTTTTCATTCAAATTGAATTCTAAAGAAAAAAAACGGAATATTTTACGCTTAGATAAGAAAGCTTTTGTAATTAAAACGAACTCTCCTTCCCTGGCGTTTTTCTTTTTTCAGCAGAGTTAAGCTTTTTGAAGAAAGCTTGTTTCAAATGAACACTTTCTATAAAAATTGTGTTTCTACCTTTTTGTTCATCCTGACTCAAAATAGAGAATAAGTAGTATATGAGATATTTTCCAATTTTGGTTTTAAAACAAGACAACTTACATTATTAATTCGAATCGAATGTCTTCTCACACATTTAGAGAGAGCTTAGTCTTCTTCTTCTGCTTCAGGTGTCCAAAGATTTTCTTAAGATTTTTCGGGCATTTAAAGATGAAACACGAGGTGCTATGCGTAATCTAACTGAATAACTAAATAGATCCGTTAATTTGGTGTACATTTAATATACATTTAATATACGTATAATATACACTGAACATATGTTATATATAGCATATACACTAAGCATATACGGATATATGCAGTAATTGAAAAATCCTTTAAGCTTATATTTGCTCAAGGCAAACTAGCCACAGTTATTCAATAGAAACAAATAAAAATTATGTGGTAACAATAAAGTTATAGTGAATGTTAGAATGCAATTATTCAAGCGACAACTTCAGCAGCTATATATATGTATATATGTGTATAACAACATTTATATTATAAAATAATACCACAATTGTCGATTGGCCTATCTACTTACTACCTTCTATGCACTATCTACGTTAGCGTGTGTATGGTCGTAGACTTTGTATAATATAATAACCATGAAAATGAAATAAGTTATCATTTCTTTGACAAGAGGAATATATAACCGGACCCCTATTGTTTTATTAAATAAAAGTAAAACTGTGGGAAAGAAAGAAGAATGCGAGTGACAAGCATGCGTTTGCATTGCATTGTATGTGTACTGTTTGTATAGATGCGTGTGTGTACTCCAACAATTATTTAAATACTCTAAGCATATAATATAAAAATTCTTAAAGAAAGTAACATGAATAGATAGGATGGGCAGTGAGAACTGAAGAAGCAAAAGCGCAAAAAGGTTAAATATGTGGTGAACCCCTTTTGCTTTAAAAAAACTTTAGATGCTCGCTACTTTAGGTGTTTATTTTAAAATTTTAAAAGTTTTTTTTCTTAATTATGTTACTTTCAAGTTGTACTTGAATTTTATTTCAGCTTTGTTGTTGAGGTCACTTTATTTTTTTGGCTAAGGTGGACAGAAACTAGTATCTATTTTCATGCTTCTATTTCAACGTTGGCAATTTTGAGGGACTCAAGGGAATGAGCAACGAACAGTTATATGAACATAAGAATACACTCAATTATATGCGTTTTTAGATCGTAGAACTGTAATGATGAAATTAGTATTCGTAATTATTTGCCGCAGTGGTTACAGCAACTAAGCAGTTCTTTATAATGTTAGCTGGGTCATATTTCCTTAAGGAAATCTATGAGTTTAATAAAGAATAAAAAGAATAAAAAATTATTCAAAGCATTTATTACCAAAAGAGGATAGATAGATTTAAAGTTATATGTGTTTTTTTTAAGTTTAGTGTTCAGTTTTATCGACATTTCGTTTTTCGTGCTTATAGATATGTTAGAAATATTTATTTTTAATTAATAGTTAAGTAAAAAGAAGAGCGGGAGAGGCTTGTGTAAATTATTTTAAAAATGATCCTTGAGGATTTTGTTGTAGACTCTGAAATTTCTAAACTATTTTTAAAAATGCTTACACTTCTTATTACGATTGAATTAATTATATGTCCTTTGTTATTCTTGTATTAAAAAAAATTTTTTTTTTTTTTGAGTATTGTATTGATAATTTTTTCTTGCCTTTTATTATCTTTAGTTTTTTTCTTTTACACCCAAAACTCTCCTGAACCCCGACAATTGCCTGTACGCACTACTATTGCTATTGCTATTATTATTATTGTTATTGAGACCCGTCGTTGCCGCATTTGCTACTGACCATGAATAAGCGTTCTGATATGTGACGGGAAAATCTGTCGGGGCCAGGAGTAATCCTCACGTCCGCACAAACTTATATACTATTAAAAAGACCATAAATGATATGGCCACCAAAATAACAGCGGTTACTACTTTAGCGCAGGTATTCAGACCGGATTCGTTTGGATTTAAAGGGCGTGAACTCATTTGTGTAGCTGAACGTCTACGTTTTGAGGCTAGACCGCGCGCCAAAGCCGGAAATGCTAACGATTGTGTAAAGGTTAGTTTGTGTATGGATTCGCTTAATGAATAGGGACCCACCGAACCGCGTGCGGCCGCCCTTAATAAAGCGTATTCTAAATCCAAAGCATCGAACAGCGAATAACGTGCTGTCATTGTCGATGAGCGACGCCGTTCGTAACGTGAATCGCGTTCGCGATCTGATTGCGGCTGCAGCCACGGATCGGAGACTCGTTGCTGGGCCCCCGTAGCACCTGCCGCCACGACCGAGGGGGACTGACCTGTTATTCCGCCCCCTAGGCTGGCTGCGGCTACAGAGGTTAGCGACGATGTCGTCGACGACGAGGCAGAACAGAGACGCAAATTGGTAGCCAGACCATTATCATGGAATTCTGTCACGTCCTCAATCGATGTTTGATCAGGTGAGGTCTGTGAACGTTCCAATGCGGCAGCGTGTTTCACACGTAAAGCGAACAGTCGCGCATGATCTGGATGAAGAAGAGCACTGGATTTGCGTCTGTAATTGGATGAACCTATGCTAATGCTGGCTCGCGGGCCCGTTCTATGATGCATTTTTGGCGTGAGGCTTGGGGAACCTTGGGTTGGTGTGGTGGCAGGTGAGGCATTACATGAACTGATGGCTTCTACTTCAGTTACGGAATTGCTTATGCTAATCAGAGTTGAGCCTGGAGGTGGAGGCAAAGCATTTGGAGATGGCGAAGCTTGCACCGAATCGATGCCCGAATCGCCAGCATGTAAAGTATCACAGTAAAGTGAATTGCGACGCTCGCCTGGCCTATGTAGTGTCAGTTGATTGCCGTATGTACTGTTATTACTACTATGACCAGAAGTGCTTGTTGTAAGTGTGGTACCAGTACTAACACTAATGCTGCAACCACCGCCATTGCTACTGCTCGCACTAGTTTCAGCTATTGCGGGGAAAACAAATGATTGACCATCAGCTTCGCCTCTTGGTGAATCCTAAAAAATATTCATACATTCATATTTGTAAAGATTTTTTCGATAACTACAATTATAGATTTATAAAAAGAAAATTAATTTATTATGACAGAAAATAATTTGTGTGAAAAACGCGATCGGTTGTGTAAAAGTGGGTAAATAGAAAAAACGTGAATAAATTTTCAAAAATTTTTATAAAATTTTGTAAATATAACTTTTTGTCACAAAGTGCATATCTGGGGATATTTAGTAAAGCGCAAAATTGTTCTAATATAATTGTTGGTTTTCAGTTACCATACACCAACTTTACGATATTGTTACGATGATAGCTGAATTGATGATATTTCCACGATAAATGCAAATACGGAGATCCGTTTTCTTGGCGGTGAAAAACGCTCCGTTTGTTAACAACTTTAACAATATCGCAATTTGATAAAGAAAGTATTGGGTTATAATTAAAAAGAAAACAAATAAATGAAATCATGCATAGTTTGTAAAAATAGAAAACCATTAAATACAAAAAAGAATTCATATTAAAAAATCCTTCCTACCCTTTGGCCTTCGGGGCCAGAATTGCGACGTAGCTGTATAAAACCGTCCTGTTTCAAAAGCGGCTTTAAAAACACACATATACACATATGTAGAATTTAAAATATCAAACGAAATGTTCGCGAAATGGAAAAACATTTTTTTTTAATAAAAAACAAAACATTAAATTAAAAACAAATTAAATAAATAAATGAAAAAAAAATTAGTATAAATAGTAGTACTGAAGAAATGAAATAACTTAACAAGAACAGAGATCGGTTTAACTTATAGAGCTATATTTTAATTCGTACCTGGCTTGGCCACACCTGTAGCAGAGGTAGAGAGCAAGTAGGCTTGGTGTCGTGCTTCCCTATATCCCTAACGATTGCATTGTCTGACGTGGCGACGCTTTGAGCCAGACTAGTATAGTGTAAATGATTGTAACGTTGACCATCATTCGTAGTTTTTGACCTCGTAGGGCTTTCGTAACCTGTCGAATCTTCCGATGAGGTGGTTTTTGGTGATCGCCAAAATCTCTTTAGACGCAATTCGCGTCTTTTCTCTTGTTTCTAAATAGAAAAAGAAAAGAAACACACACACAAACAGAGAGAGAGAAAAGAAGAGAGAGGCAGAGGGAGAGAGAGAGAGAGAGAGAGAGAGAGAGAGAGAGAGAGAGAGGGAAAGTGAAAGTTATTAGTTTATATAATTGATATAACGGATAACGCAAGTACAATTCACATACACAAAGGTTTCCTTAAAGGTTATGTTGTGACATTTTTGTTTTAGTTTCTTTGGTCTTATAGTCTTAGTGAAAGTAACTACTTAGTTGTAGTGCACGCTACGTACAGCTTAGCAGGCTATGCAAATTTTTCTTACGATACTTATTCGGTCACAGCAATTTTGCGGACTTCACGTCAGTGTCAATAATATGACCGTTATAATCAAAAGTCGTATTTGTTCTAATGGAACTTATGAAAAATATTTTCTGATGCTATCTAATGAAATTATACTCGATTTTGAGTAAATTTTCTAAATTAATCTTTTAAACGTCTCTAGAATATAGTTCTAGTATATATTAGATTATTTGACCGCAAATGGTGTAAATTAAATTTTTGGCACATTTGCAGATGCTCATCATCGCAATGAAGTCTTGTAGAAATATTTACTTTAAGTTTTAGACCGGCACGATGGATTGTAAATTGCGGTTTTTCTCCTATTGTGTTCGATTCACAAAAGCAGCCATTTTCAAAATTAATCCGAAGTAAGTTTATGTGGAAGTTGTATCAACAGACGAACGAGCGGAGCGACGTGCGGAATCTTATACTCTTGAAAATATTTATGGATATTTTTGAGTGTTACAAATAGAAAAATCGCAAGCAATGGATATAAAATCTTCCGAATGACGTGAATCGCTTCGTTCGACACAATTACGTTTAATTTAATACTTTACAGTTTTTATTCAGTTTTCTAAAATAATATTTTTGGTCGGTTTTTTTTCTAAAAGATACCATAACATTGAAAAAAAACTTGTATCGCATATATCATATATCGCATACTCATGAATCATTCTTTTATCTAATTACAATAATTTATTAAACATTTTTCTAATTTTGACACAAAGTAAAGTAAACAATTATGCAGTTGTGTCACCGCTTGAACTTTATTAAATGTGTCTTCTTCGATGAATTTTTATTTATATCTATATTTTATGAACGAAATCATACTCTTAACCATGAAGGTGACAATATTGTCATATAAGCGATATTGCATTTTAATTTATGTCACGTATATGCAGCTGAGATATTGTGGTAAGTTAACTTGAAATATATTTGATCCATTAATATAAAGGTTAATATACCCTTTAATATGTATTTTAAATATTGATTTTCATCTGGTGTTGTTTGTGTTTAAGCTAAAAATGTAATTTCCGTTACATTTGACGTTGGCGAGCAGTGAATTTATAATCATTACTGTTTTCCTCTTTTATGTTTACTTATATTATTTTTCGTTTTAACCGTTACTTACCTGCATATTTAAAAATCAAATTCTCGTTATTGTAGATTTTCATCCCCACAACTCTTCCTGCTAACGTTTCACTCTCACACCTATATGAGTTTTTTTTGAAATTTCTCTTATACCACGAAACCAACTAGAAAACGTGATTTACTGGAGTTCAACTGCAATTGAAAAACAAATAAAAATTTTATATTTAGGCAGAGCCGATCACTAAACACTCTACATCACTTTGTTTAATACAACTTTTCATTTATTTTCGTGATAAAGTGACAAGTGTTATATCCTATTTCCAATTCATAAACATGCTTCCCATGAGAATCCTTATACGGGATGGGATGAAAAAAAACGATAAATCTATATGGTCCAAATTTGATATATGGAATTGTAACGTCAAATGTTACTATTGAGAAATTGTTATTATCAAATACTAAAAATTAAACCAAGAAATGTGATACGGGAGTAAGGTAAAAAAAAAAACAAGCCGATTCGGTCCAAATTTTTTATATTATTATACCGCAATACTGATGCTCAGCGATTTTTGTCCAGAAATTGAAAAAATGTGAAAATTTTTCTATATAATGACTTTTTTTAAAATAAAGGGGAAGCGGTTCAGTGGTTTAGTGCAATTGATTTTCAGTAGGGTTTCACTTTGGTCCAAAAAAGTGTACCAAATTTTGTAGAAATATTTGAAAATTGCGATCTATTTGTTCAACACAAAAGTCCATCGAGAGACAGGCAGGTAAGAAAATGGTTTTGGGTGAATCGATATGATGAAAGGCGTGTCTAATTTTGAATGCTTTTGTGAGTTATATCGCACAAAATTAATGTACTCTCTATCTTGTACTACAGGTTGTGTAGGGTATATAAGTAGAAAATTTTAGGAGCATACTGATTGCATTTAATTAAAAATATAAAATTTTATTTTATTTTATTTAATGTTTCTATTTATCAACAAATAAAAAATTGACATACATACATATATTGTATATGTATATATAAAAACCAAAAATAGCCAACAAAAACGGTTACACACACACACACACACACGCACACAATCGGCCTGTCTGTCTATATCGGCCTATCTCCCTATTAAATACAACGGGCAAATTATTAGAGAGGATCATATATGAGAGGGGAGCGTTCTCTCCGATAACCAATACGGATTTAGGAGAAGGCAGTCAACGATAGATGTCGTCAAGCACGTAGTGAGTCTTGTATCGGAAGCCACAGCCGGAGAGCGATGGAAGGGCGGATTGGGGGAGCATATGCAAGGTTTTCATAGGAATGTAGATACATATTGGATACTGTAACGAGTTACCTTTCGAACAGTACGCTGACGTACGAGAGTGACAAAGGGACATAGATGTATAAGATAACGAGGGGAGTCCTTGGTCCACTTCTGTGGATCATTTTGTACAACGACGTACTGCAGCTACAGCTACCCGAAGGCGCAACAACCATCGGTTTTGGAGATAATATAGCAATAGTAGTAGTCGCAAAGCACGTCGAACAACTGGAGAGGAAAGCCTGAGAGGAAAGTTGCGATGGTAAAGGCATGGTTGGAAGAAAAGGGCTTAGAACTAGCCGAGCACAAGACAGAAATAGTGTTAATAAGCAGCAGAAAAGATGTGGAAAGATGTGTTGCTCGAGGCGGGGAATATATTACACAATCTTCCCCAATGCTCAAATACCATGGTGTCTTGATAGACAATAAACTTAATTTCAAACACCACGTAAAGTACGTGGCGCACAAAGATGCAGACATCCAAGCATCTCTAGCGAGAATGATGCCGAATATTGGAGAGCCGAAAAGAGCCAAGAGGAAAATCATCGCAACTGTAGTGACTTCAGTGATACTGTAAGCGAGCCATGCACTAGCCGTAAAGTCGGTATACTGGAGACTAGCGGCAACATATCGGCTTAGTGCACTAAGGCAAATATGTGCTTTCCGAACAGTGTCGAAAGAAGCTGCGCTCGTACTCGCAGACACATCGTGGCCAATGAAATGGGCCGCATCTATGAACGGCGGCATGATAATGAGCGCTCTCGGCGCGCCATAAGAGTAGAAGAGCGGTCAGCCTCGATGAGGAGGTATCACGGCAGATCGAAGCGTTAATAACTTTTACTGGATAATTAGAAAATGTTTGATCTTAACTTTGACTCAACTTATCAAATATAACTGAATATAATGTACTTTCATATTTGTCAAGAATCTTGATGCAAACATTTTTATGTAACCCACATTTAATTCCGTATTCTCAACGCTTCATTTGTTAACGATATGTGTCTAAATATCGCTTCGAAATTATTTGTACATTTAATATTTTTTTCACATAATAACTTATTATTCCGTAGGACACGTCGCGCTAAAATTTATTGTAAATATTTAAGAGCCCAAAAATGTTTCATTCCAAGAATGGTCCCAGGCAGCCAACAAAAATAGCTACTGTTGATAAAAAAGCTTCACAAGTAAGCGCTAAAGAGTCGTAAAGCGTGTGTGTGCTTTAGGACTGTTTACCGCCTCAATACTTGTGAAGCTTTTTTATCGATAGTAGCCATTTTTGTTGGCTGCTTGAAGTGTGTGTGTGTGTTTGTGTATTTTGCTATGCGAGCTGGAGGTGGGAATCTTCATAGATACTACTATCCCGCACCAGCAGCATGCACGCTTCGCCAACCATGGCGCCTACGTACTAAACACTTCCCCCACACACACTTCGTATACCACTCTCTTCCGCGGGATCACCGTTAGGCATTACTTCGCGGTGGCTGGTTGCAATTAATGCGTTTCATTTGGCGGCACCTTAGTGGAGTCCCTGATTAGTCTCGACTGCTTCTTCTCTCCATCTATTGCCTCTCTAGTCGTCTCAGTTCCTTCAGCACTTTGCTCACGTACATGTCCGCGGTGTTCCAGGCTGCGGAACTACCAGTAACATCGTGCAGTATGTCGCTGGGTGACATTTGCGGTCGGCCGTTTTCGAATCTCTGGCAGTAGAACGTAACGTGCCGCGCATCCTCTTCTGTGTATACACATTCCTGGCACTTCGCTGAGTTATCACGCCCGAATATATGCAGGTACTTCCGGAAGCAACCGTGACCTGTCAAGAACTGCGTGAGCTAAAAATTTACTTCGCCGTGCTTTCTTTCGAAGCGTTATTTTCTGGAATAAGACCGTGGATAGATAGACGGAAGAACGGATGATTAGACCTATTCGCTTAAATTTGATATAAATGTTTTGCAGAGTTTTTGAAAAAATTTATTAGAATTTACAGTTAGAATTAAACTTATTCTCATCTATTGGTGTTGCATGTAAAAATTTACTGGTGTGAAGTTGGCCCAACATTTTTTGAGGTTTGTGTCTTTGGTAAAAATGTGTTTGCTAAGATAATTGATAATAAAGCAGGATGGAAAAATAAACAAAATGCTTACAAAAACTAAACAAAAATAGAAAACACAAAGATAAATGGAAAACTAAATCATGTCTTATGTTATAAAAAATATAAAAAAGAATTATTGTTACTATTTATCATGAACAGTGCGCTTGTAGTATGATAAAAATTACAACGTACAAGATGCGTTATAAAAAATTTGTAAGAAATAATACCCCTCCAGTTTTTTGATATATCTTAAAGGGTTCTAAAAGCTATCAGAAAAACCTAACTTCTTGCTCCAAAGTGGGGGACATCTTAGTGAAAAGTATCAATATGCACCATTTTGACCACCATTTTTTTTTTGGTATCATTTTTTTAGGGTACCATTTTTTTTGGTTAATTGGCATATCTATTAGAAAAGGAATGATCCCTTTCCTAAGGAAAAAATGGATAATAATAATAGGTATGCCAATCGACCAAAAAAAAGCGGTACTTTAAAAGAGTGGTACCCTAAAAAAGTGATAGCATAAATTGTATTTATTTTTCCATCCTGCTTTATTATCAATTATCTTAGCAAAGACACATGCACACTGTACCGCTAGCCCATATTTTTGTCTTTGGGCCAGACAAGTATGGGCTCATTTCACACCAGTAAAAATTTATATTTTGATTAAGAGAAATCCACTATGGAAGCATACCACCAAATGTAATAGTAATTGAAAGCATTTCATTCGTAAAACATACGCATGGCATTGACTTGTGCTTTCTTTTAATGAGATTTAAATTAAAATAATTGCATTTAGAGAAGTATAGCAAAAGCAACTATTAAGCGATCTTAATATTACATATTCTTTTTTATTCTTTTATTATTTTGAGATATATATATATATATATATATATACATATGTTGAAGCATGATGCATAATAACTAGCACACCAAAGATGACTGCTTAGTTTAATGCATTGTTTTCACTAACAGAGCGAGTCTCAGAATCCACGCATTAATTGACGGCTTTATGTTAATTTTTTGTGGTTTTTTTTCCATTATATATAATATTATGTTAAACTCTTAAGTTTCCCACACTTAGTGTTAGGTTGGTATCCTGGCACAATTATAAATTGAGAAAATTATTACAATGATGCGTTTTGCATAAATTGAAATTAAAACAAACACGTAAAGTTAGAGAACGAAAGAAGAAAAAAACTAGAACAAAAAATAAATTGGATACATAAGTGTATGTTAATAAAAATAAATTTCATCAAATTACTACTAATGGAATTTATGTTTAAAGCCAAAGGCATCAGTTTATGGAATCTACTCGTAAATCCAATGATTGCTTTCGTTTCTATTTGCAGCTGCGTATTTATTCCTTTCCTTAACATTCAAATAGAAAATAGATAACTTTCTATTTAAAATTTAGTTTAATTCTTGTGATCTAAAAACAAAAAATATTAACAAAAATTTTGCAAACTGGGTTAGGTTACGATTTTTTACACTTACTGGCATACTCTTTGTTCGTATGCGGCTGCGGTATTTTATTCATAATGAAAAGATAAATATTTATGAGCTCACATTCAAACGACCATGTACGCTATATAAACACATTCTTTTATATACAGTGATGAGAAAATAAAATGGTTAAATTGCTTGATATATTTTAGAGACTCAATATGATGGAATTATAATATGTAGAGGTGTGACTGATGAACCCAAAGACGATTTATATGATCTTTAGAAAGTATAAAATTGTGGTGAATTTTAAATTTACAGTTATGTGTAGTTAGTAGAATATTTAATTGCTTTTCAAACCTTGAAAGAATTCATAGGTTAATGAATAGTTATTTGGAATTTTGTAAAATCTTTCAATACGAAAGTGGAAAAAACCGATGGAAAATTAAAAATTGTACATATAGTAGTTCTAGTACTTCAATCTATATGATATTTACTTCAGCTTTCCTTGAATACGACGAAAATCGTTAAGAAAATAGTAATGAGTAGTTTCTCGACAAGTTTTTTGAGTTAATTCATTTTTAATACAAAGGAAGCAGTGTTTTACTCCATATATAGAAATATGATAAAGTTTAGAAAATTGTAGGAGAATATATGTAAACATTTTCAGTAAAGAAACTTTAGAAAGGAAGAAATTTAAATAAATCTTTTGTAAGAATATAATAAATATTTTCGAGTTGCTTTAGTTCTCCGCTTTCAACAGGCTTTCCTCCTTTCCTGAACCGCTTCATTTCGAGATGCTCTTATCATAACTGCTTTACATGTATTAGGTTTATACATCAATGCTTAGGAAAAATCACGTGAATTTCTAAACTAAAATTGATTTGAAATCTTCCTTAAATATTTCGAAGGAATTAATGCGTAATTATTGTGATTAAGTCCAATATCTGTAGAATTTACAGTTTTTTGGGTTTCATATTTTTGGTATCCGTTACGCGTAGAATTAAAAAGAATAACAGAAAACAACTTTGAATGGTTGAAATCATCTGAAAAACATTAAAAACGAGAAAATAGTTCCAAAAGCCAAGTCAATATAATGCGGGTATTTTTTACTTCGGCGGAATTTCATGTATTAATAAATAAATTACTAGGTATCTCAGAAGAATTTTAAAAAGAAATTTCTGCGCGTTGAAACCTCCTTTCACTTAAGATAACGTTAAACAAAACTAATTAGAAAGCATTTCTAACTACATGGGTTAACGAAACATTACGTTTCTTCCGATAAAAATGTGTGCGATTACAAAAATCGTAACAAACCTAGTTGAACTATAAAGCAACTATTAAAAAACAAATTGACTCAGGACAGTATTCGTGCATCATAAGATTAAACTTCAAGTAGATCAATTAAACCTGAATTACAGGCTCCAGAACTACAACGGCCACAAAACACCTGTGATAGAAGAACAATCTGATGAGGAAATTCAACTGAGCACTCCTGGAAGAGTTCTGAGATCAGCCAAAGAAGGCATGATTATCAAAATTGTATGGCCTCAGTATACTTCTGTGTTGTTACCGCATATTTACATCGACGGAGATTAGATTGGCCGTTGAAGGTGCAGGTTTCAATGACGTACAAATGATTGACGAAGGAACTTTTTCATGTTGACAGAATTTAGGTTACGGGCAGTTTTAAAATTTTTTGAATCTAAAAATATTAGTGACAGATATAACATTATATACGTTTCGGTCATAAGTTTTCCTTATTCATGGACATCTTGAAAAAAATTTTAATGTGAAAATTTTAATAACAGATATTAACTTAAAAACTTTTTGAAAACTTTACCCCCGAATTATAGAAATTCTTTTTATACTTCAGAGTTGCCTTAGAAGTTAGTGCCTGCAAATGCACGGCCGTTTAAAAATGTTCAGATCTTCAATGGAATATCCAGAACTGGCCGTTGAAGGTAGTGCGTTGGCTTCCTGGCATTACAACGATGATAAAAAGAAGCAGAATCGTACTTTAGTGCATAAATTATGACTCTGCGATTCGCCGGAAGTGGGTGCTTGATCGCCTGGCTACTTTAAAAAAAATGCACAAAATCTTGCGCGTTGTCTAAGCGATATATCCGGGAACTTTTCATTCTACGATACACACTCTATTTCAATATATTAAAGTATCTCCTCTATGAGAAAAGAAAAAACCGAATCCATAAAATAAAAACTTGAAAAAAACCTTTTCAAAAGAATTCTAATTAGTATATATTGTTACGAAAATTGCCTCTTTCGTACTTTTACTTTTAAGGCTCAGTTCGTATCTCTGAATCGCGAAAAGCTTAGATTTTGGTTATGTACAATTTTCTTTATTTA